>QODF01000019.1:442733-460195 GCA_024372805.1 Oostethus manadensis
AGGTTCTATGTTTAGTTAGTTCTATGTTTATTTAATACTCTATGTTTACTTAGAATTCTACGTTGCACTGAGTCGCCAAAGAAAGTTCCTAGTTTGTGAATTGTTCACTTACAATGGCAATAAAGTTTTTCTGATTCTGATTCTGATTCTGTGCAGCACCTTCCACCCTGCCGCCCGCTACCGCAGTAGCAGTCAGCGTCGTATAGCAACAAAGCATAAATACTTCATTACTAAGTAAACTTCCTCGGAATACTCCCACAGTCGGAAACCATGCACCTTTGTTTCATTGCAGAGTGTTTTATTGGTTGAGGGTTAAGGGCTCCAACTGTCTATCTGCACAGGATACGTGGTAGAAAATTAATAAATTAAAAAGCCAATCTGAATCTGCATGCGTATACACAAGTGAAACTAAAAAAATAACAGCCTGGTGACAGTAGTAAAGCCTCCATTTACACCAAACAATGCATGTGTTGTTCAAAAACACTTGTAAAGGGGGTGGGGTTTTGGGTTGGGGCTTCCGAGTTATGTGTTATGGCTTAGTGTTATGTTAAAAGGTTAGGGTTATGGGTGGGGTTACACTCAGTGTTTAGAGGTTAAAGGCTAGCGTTGTGGTTAGAAGTTAAGGGTTATTGGCCATGGTTGTGTTTAGAGGTTAGGAATATTGTAAGTGCTTAGGGTTATGGTTTGAGATTAAGGGTTAGTGTTTGTGCTTAGGGTTAGAGTTAGAGAATAAGGGTTATTGATTAAGGTTACGCTGAAGGGTTGTGGGTTTGGATTAGTGTTATGTTCAAAGATTAGGGGTACGCTTAGGTTAGGGAGAGAGGTTACGGGTAGGGGTTATGGTCAGTGGTTGTGGTTACAGGTTAAGGGTTATGGGCTACGGTTGTGCTTAGTGTTTACAGGTTAAGGGTTAGGTTTATTCAAAGTGGTTAGGGTTATGGTTATATATAAAGGGTTATTGGCCAGGGTTATGCTCAGAGGTTAGGGATAAGAATTACCCTAACCCTCCAACCCTTAACCTAGTGGTTTTCAAACTGGGGGGGGCAGCATTATTACCATATTTTTTTGGGGTGTGTGTACAGAAAATCCTTTTCTCTAAAAAGGGGGCACTGCTACCGGTTATGGGTATGCTTAGTGGTTAGGGGGTACAATGCCCTTATACAATCATAACAGCGTTCCGATAACCTTTTAAACCTCCCCACCCAGTTTCTATCACTAATACAAGCCTTAAATTGCACAGTACTCACAGTACACACTAAAGCCCAACAAGTACAGATAGTGGATGCCTGGTTTACATTGTACAGAGGAAATATTCTTGTCAGAAAATCTGAAGTTGTAAATAATTGTCAGTCTGACACTACGAGACAGCAGAGTGATTCATAATTGCACGTTTTACCATCAGAACTGCCAGATCAGCCTAAAGTTGGGTCGGTATTTGTGTGTACGAGATTCCAAGTCAGCTGGGAGGAGGTGGTGTAGTTGAACAGCTGCTCGTCTGGTCGGAAGCCATAAGCGCTGACCGGACGATCTGCTGGATCCGGAGCCGACGCCACAAACTCATCCGACACGCTGGAAATGCACGAAAGGGGTAAGTATTCACCGCTAACATTGCCGTCGTGCATTTAGTGTTCGCTCGGTACCTTCCCAAATACGTCTGCCCCAACTCGTCATTCTGGAAGTTGGCATAGAAGTCCGGGCTGATGGCACCATCCGCTGAGATGATCCCATCTGTGTAAAATGTTGCGGGAAAAAAATGATGATCATCCACTGCTTATTTTGATTGTAACGAGAAGCAACACAGACGGTATGCTTTTATTTCGAATGTATTACAATCAGTACCTGCACTGTACAAGAGATCCGGTCTCTCTAAGATATCTCTGTTCTCAGTGAAAGACTCTGCGTCCTCCCCGAAGAGTAAAGGCTCTCCTGTCTCGTCCATCTGCCGATTCTCCACCATCTCAAGCCACTGGCAATTGTACCAGCGGAACTTTTCATTCTGTATTCTCTTTCCCCACTCCTCATCGTACTCCTGGATGTGCAAAAACCTTATTAATGACATCCGTCACAACAGAATTAGGTCATCAATGAGGAAAGCCGCAGCGGCAGAGAGGGTATTCCTACCCCGTTGGCGCACCAATTACAAATTATTTACACCATATGCCACAATGAAAACATACAATCGTTATAATTAACAATAATATTAATAAACGGAATAGGGTAGGAATACCTCTTCTTTACATTGATATTCTGACCTAAACATAGCACATAGAACAGTGCAATTCCCACACCACATACTGTACTGTATGCATCTCTAACGTACACACGTCTCTAGTTCATTCATCTCAAGAAATTTTTTTTTGCCATTACAAGAAAGCAAGACGAATTCAGGGCCACTCCGAACATCATAAAAACAGCGATATAATGCGCGCGTGGATAAACAGGAAGATAAAAACAAAAACATGGAGTAGATATTCTCATCACTCATTCGCATGTACATTTTCCTACATTTAAGGATGCTGGAAAATACACTGATATTTAAATGTACCTTAAATTGACGTGATGGTCTTTGAACGCAACCTCTCATTGCGTGTAATAACACTGTTATAAAGTGCGATTTCTCTCAGAAACTTGCGAGAAAAAATCTGTAATATTATTTTTAAGATTATAATTGTATTTATTTATTATTAATATGAATTTCAGATTTTCTTTTATGTGGCCCTAATACGCCATTATATTAAAGAGACTAGTGTTATCCTTCTGTTTCTTAAATACAGTAAAAAATTGGGCATATTACATGGTTGCTAAAGGTGATTAATCTCAGCCATTTGTAATCACTTGACCGCCCTGGTTCAAATAAATGTAAAAAATATATAAAAAAAAATATATATAGATACAACACATACACCTAAAGATAGTGAAAATAACTATAGAAAAACTGCAGAAAATGTTGACATTTTCAGTAAAATGATGAATCTGATAATGAGATATTGCATGTACACAATATACTGTACATACACAAAGTTTTACAGCGTTTCCCATTATTTGTTAAATACATAAAGACGCTGTGAGCCCTCAGCCAGCTTGCAAAGACCAAAAAAAAACACAAAACTGTCAATGCAGTGGAGAGGCCAAAATAAGTGATTCGAATCAAATAAAATGAATAGGATGAGAAAATACTCACAGCAATGATATCTAGTGTGTTGTCACAAACTTTGCGGATCTCGGCGTTGCTGTCATGCATCAGATCAATCAGGTACGTTGGGGCTTCTTGAGAGTCACAATCAAGAAAAAATGTTTGGATGTTGGAATGATTTTTGAATCGGTTGGAAATGCGAGAAAGAACTTTCCTAAAAAAAAAAGTGAAATTACAGAAAGTATTTTTTTGGAACGTGTCATTTAGGAATGGAACATTTTCCCTCTATTTTAAGTAAGTGCTGAGATGTGTCTAAAGGCTTGTTTGCAACAGAAACTGGCTAATACAAACACAGCCTGTTCCCGTAGGCATCTCTCTTTTTTTCACGCAAACACACACACACATGCAGTTTCTACTTAAGCCACCTTTTTATCTCTTTTGGATAGCACTTGTAGCTATCCAACCAAGACTGGCTGGTACCAGTTTAAACTAAACTAAACACCTCCAATTGAGAAAATAAAACATTGCACTTATTTCACAGTTGATCCTTAGTGTTTCCCGCCCTGCTAAAAGGGCTGGACCCAACTGTTGATAGACATCCACTGTGTCCTGGGTGAGCTGAACATTTGGATGTTGAAATGGTGTGACTGGGCGGAGAAATGCAGAAGCAGTTGATCTTAAAAGGGGCAGAATACAAATATGTCAATCATCTCCTGCATTCCCGCAATTATCAAAAGGATACGCGTGTCCTTGATGATAACATCTCTGGTGGCTTTGTGGAAGACCATTTGGTAGAAAACGTAGACAATCTGGCAGACAAACTCATCATCCTCCTGTTGGGCTGAGGTGGAAACAGCAGAAAAGCGTCCATTCTTAAACCCACAGTCGTTCAACAAGGCAGACTTGAGAAGCACAGCTGCTAAGATTGTAGCTTCCCGTGATAACACTAAGTGTTTGGCTATTTAGGCTGTACTATGGCACAAATACAGTTATCCCTCGTTTATCGTGGTTAATTGGTTCCAGATTTGACCGTGATAAGCACATTTCCACAATATTCCTTTTGGTGATTAAGGAGAGAAAACATGTTTGCAAGAACAGTTTTTTTTACATTATTAGAGACCTCTAGACATGACATAACACCCCTATAGTCACCTTTACACTCCTATTACCCAATATAGTAGTTAAGATTCACATACAAACACACCAGTGTTGCTAAGTCCGCTTACTATAAGCCAAGTTGAGCCTGTTTTTTTTTTTTTTTGTCAAGTCATTTTCAAATTCCCAGAGTGCCAGTTGTTTTCAGAATGCCCGACGCTGTCACACATACCCCCAAGCCGATCATGACAAAGATGCTATGTTACATACGCAGTCCCGGGTCTTACTAGGCCATAATCAACCGCAAAACAGCAAGGAAGAGCGACAATTTTTTAACAAACATTGAATGAACATATTTAAATGAATGTTGAAGCGCAAAGTGACGAGGGATGACTGTAGACCCAAGAGATTTTATCTTGTTAAAAATTTGTGACCTTCGGTGGTGCACAAACGATACATACAATGGGGTGGAAAGTTGGTTGCCAAGGTAGCACACATTTCTGGAGGGATTTTGGTCCACGCAGATCACCTCCAAACCCCAAAGGTTTTGAGGCTGTCTCTTGGCAACTCCCAAGTTCTGGCCTCCACTGCAGATTTGCTCACAATAATTATCTTTTCCCCTTTGTGCATCTTTTGTGCACCACCAAAGGAAGAACCTTAGCATCACAGATTTTCCGTTATTATTATTATTTGTTACTCCGCTGTCTAACTAGAAAGTCTTCATCCAAATTTAGGACGATTTATGTCTGTAATAACAACATATCTACTAGAGAACTTGTTCCAGATAAACATACTGTAGGACCCCATTTGAGTGTATTTCTGTTTTTCCCAAAGCGGATGTGAAAGAATGTTTGATCCTCACCGTTCAGCAGTTCGATGAGAGCGGGAATGATGCCAGACTTTGCAAGCATGGCTGCGCAGGAGTCGTCCATGGACACGGTGCCTATCAAGATGACCACTTCCAGAATCAAATCATCCTCCGCAGCACCTGATGTACGGTAGAAGCAGAGGATTAACGAGGTTGCTGGCGTCTGAGTCCATGTTCCATGTTGTAGTATGGACGATGGGAGAATAGATGCCACAGATGTCACAATAGAGTTGGAATTCTACCTGGTTTAAGTCTGTCTTTTAAGTAAGGCACCAAGTTGTACTCTTTAAGAACCAGTGCCCAATCCAGGTCGGGAATGCTGAGATTTGCCAGGGTTCCCAGACACTCAATCACATACTCTTCAGCTTCTTCCTGATTGATCTGAGCTGCCAAGTCCCCAACATGGTCCTAGAACAGAAGATTAAACTTAAGTTGAAAAGCGACACAATAGATGTAAAACGTGTTATGCGAGGCTATCGCTCGGCGATTATGCGTTTCAGCTTCCCTCCACGGATTTTCTAAGGTATTCAAGACAGATCAGAATCAGAATCAGAAAAACTTTATTGCCATTGTAAGTGAACAATTCACGAACTAGGAACTTTCTTTGGCGACTCAGTGCAACGTAGAATTCTAAGTAAACATAGAGCATTAAATAAACATAGAACTAACACTAACAACAATTGAAATCACTGAGAAGTAAAGGGATGAGGGTGTTTTTAGTGCAGGTATTATAAGGTGCCAAAAATACTGGTTATAAAGTGACCATAGTGCAAATGTTATAAAGTGTTCATGAGTTCAACAGCAGCAGGAGAGAAACTGTTCTTGTGGCGAGAGGTTCTGGTCCGAAGAGATGGAAGGCTGCAGCCGATCACTTTCTCGGCAGAGCGCACGATGCGCTGCAGTCTGTGTTTGTCCCTGGCAATGGCCCCAGCAAACCACACTATGATGGAGGAGGTGAGGATGGACTCAATAATGACCGTGTAGAATTGCACCATCATCTGGACAGGCAGCTTGGCTTTCCTCAGCTGCCTCAGGAAGTACATCCTCTGCTGAGCCTTTTTGATGAAGAAGCTGATGGTCTGCTCCCACTTGGGGTCGTGGGTGATGTTAGTGCCCAGGAAGCGGAAGGAGTCCACAGTTGTGATGGGGGAGTCTGTCAAGACGAGGGGGGGCAGGGGGGCTTTGACTTTCCTGAAGTCCACGATCATCTCCACTGTCTTCTGAGCATTGAGCTCCAGGTTTTTGCAGCTGCACCACGACACCAACCGGTCCACCTCCTTCCTGTAAGCAGACTCATCACCGTCTGAGATGAGCCCGATGAGGGTGGTGTCATCCGCAAACGTAATCAGTTTCACCGAATCAGATGCAGCTGTTGGTGTACAGGGAGAAGATCAGGGGGGAAAGTACACAGCCCTGTGGGGATCCCGTGCTGATAGTCCGAGTGTCCGAGACATTCTTCCCCAGCCGCACGCGCTGCCTCCGGTCCGTCTAGGAAGTCAGTGATCCACCTGCAGGTGGAGTCAGGCACGTTGAGCTGGGTGAGCTTGTCCTGGAGCAGAGCAGGGAGGATGGTGTTGAATGCAGACCTGAAGTCCACAAACAGGATCCTGACGTAGGTTCCTGGGGAGTCCAGATGCTGCAGGATGTAGTGGAGGGCCAGGTTGATGGCGTCATCTACAGACCGGTTGGCTCTGTAGGCGACATTCTGCTCCGAGTGTGAGGGCAGAGGGGGAGGGCTGTGATTCTTCGAACCTGGAGTAGTGAGTGTTCAGTCTTTCTGCTAGGTGACAGTTGTCAACAGCGGGGGGGGGGGGGGCCTTTAGGGTCTGTAGTTGGTGATTTCCCTCAGACCTTTCCAGACCTTTCATTCCAAACTATGAATTCTGACCATTTGAGCTTTTCACAGCAAACCATAAGCAGTTTCACAGCAGCTGCAGAGCATGTAGGTACTATGCCATACCTCCATGCACCTAAATACTGACCAAGAACAAGCTTTTAGTGGGGCCGTGGTGCTGGGAAATATTCCTGATCATCTTCATCACCAGCACATCTTTCAGTTTGGCGGACCGTTTCATGAGCATCTTCAAACCATTTCCTAAGTGGGAAGAAAGAAAAAGCATAACTGGAGGAAGTGGTGTATCAAAGACACGATGCTAAAACAAGAGAGTTACGTGTTTACACCTTCACACATGACTTGGGCGTTGCTCTTGTTGGCAGCTAAGTTGATGCACAGCGAGATGAGCTCAAAATCCATCTTGTGTTCTCCAAATTCATAAATCATCCTCATGAGCTGTGAGTGACAGGTTGCTTGATTATTTCGAGCTACACAAAATACACACATGTATAAACAGACAACAATTTAGCTGGAAAAGGACTGGGAAGAGAGGACAAGCTTATTTACACCCACACCCTATTTGTAACACTAAAGCCTGTTATATTAATAGAATATGCAGCATGTCATACACTATAATACAAAAACAAAATATTACACCTACCCACACGTGTAAAATTTACATTATTCTTGTAATGAATCGATACTAATGTGAAATTGCTATTATACCATCATATCAACTTGTCAGTCATGTATTATAACTAATTATTCAATTTACTGTACACTATATATATATTTTTAAGCATACAAGAGAATTTTGATTCATAAATATAATGGTTATTAGTGTCGATGGTAATAATAATTAGTTTGGATAGAATGTGTCACACATTAGGAGAGGCCAAGAGCTTTCCAGACCTGTTGCCAGAGACGGGCTGTGCTCTAGCAACACCACCACTCTTGCCCAAGTGGCCTATGCTGCACATTAAAAAAGACAAGATTTTGGAAGTCTGCTGCAGAAAGGTGGGTGATCTCCTGCAGCCGAGCCTCCACATGTCTTCCCTAATCTGGTGATTTTATTGTGTGTATTTTATGATGTGCATTAAAAGAGACAAGATTTTGGAGTTCTGCTGCATGAAGATGGATGATCTCCTGCAGCCGAGCCTCCACTTGTCTGCCTTAATCTGCTGACTTTGTTACATGAATGTCCTATGCTGTGCATTAAAAGAGAGAAGATATTGGAGGTCTGTTGTGAGGAGGTGGATAATCCCCTGCAGTAGAACCTCCACTTGTCTGCCCTAATCTGTTGATTTTATTGTATGAGAAAACAATGCAAAAGAAGACAAAAACATAGTTATGTTAGTGTGCATATCTTTCCATGTATTAAATTATTACCATCATTACCTTTACCTCCGTTTAAGATCAGTCTAGTCCATGATCCTGAGATTAGGATTTAGATTGTTTTATATTAATATAATAATGATATTGATAACGGTAACAGCCATGATCAAGCAAGTAAAAGATGCTATACTGTTAGTTTTACCCTACTGATGTGTTGTTGCATCTCCACACCGCAAGTGTTTCTCGGATTCCTACGTAAAAGTGTGTGCATGTGCCACAAAATATTGCATTGTGATATGTGAGCGGTGTCATTATTTTCAAATGGAAATGGTCCTGGTCTTACCTGTGGAATGCAGTCGGTGGTGGCGAACATGGCCTTGAACCGGTCCTCCATGCTGATGTGGTAAAGGATGCACATGCTGAGCTGCCTCTGGCCCTCATCAGCTGAAACAAGCAATGCAGCAATGACTGGCAACGCTTTAGCAGGTTTACATGTGGAAAATATTAACTGCCATTTGGAAAAGTGCTACCCCATGGAGGTCAACTGGCATTTGATAATGATTGACATCTTATTATAATTTACAAATAACTGAAAACCGTTTACTTCCTTATGATTGGGATTTTGACAACTAAAATTGAAATAAAGTTAAAAAATACATACCAATAAAATATTATAACTATTATGACCACTCTCCATTATGTTGCTCTGCTTTAAAGAAACTTCCAATAATCATTTTGTCGTTCTTCATGGGAGGAAACATAGCTATGCACAAACATAGCGGGCGCATTAATGATTTGATTTTGATGGTTTAACTACTTGCAAGATGGTTAATTTCTTTTAAACAAAGAAATACTATATATATTTAAAAAAAAAACATCAATTCACTCAATAATAATAGTAAAAAAACTGCAAATTACTGTAATTTCCGGTGTGCAAAAAGCTACTTTTATCTTAACTATTTAAAGAGCTTCCCATCATGCATTGCAATGTTTCAGTATTAGCTGTATTGGTACTTGTCTTGTATATTTCTTAGCTACCTTTTGAGTAACATGCAGTAAGTTGCTGCATGATGATTTTAGCGTTCTTTCCGAAAAAAAAAAGAGTAATTTCCGATGGGTTGATAAGCTTGTCTTGAGTTTCCTTGTAGCTCGCTGTTGTCTAATAAAGACCTACTTGGTCCTGACGGACTCGTGCGCGGCTCAATATGCCATTTTTCAAAGTGGACACGTACGGACATGTGCTTGCAAATCTGTTTTTTCTCTCCAAATTACGGTATTGATTTTTGCTGGCATTGAGTCGCAGTGTCGGCCTCCTAAAATGATTTGTCAAAAACGTTATGAATCCCCACCACATCCAAGACAACAAACACGATGAGAAGTGGGTTCTTAGACAGATTACCGAGCAGAGTGGACAGTTTGGCAATCAGTCCAGCCTGGACCATTTGGTTGCGCAGAGCGGTGTCGAAGGAAAGGTTGAGTAGGAGGCGTAAGGTGGTGCTCAGGAGGTCCTCGTGCTCACACGGAACAAGCTGAGACAGCTTCTCAACCGCAAACACCTCAGCCTATGGACAACCAATGACTGTTATTTTCTAAAAGGGACACACATTTTTCTTTTTCAGAAGAAAACATCGCTATGGTGGACAAACGACTGTGAATCTGTACGTGCAGGAGTGACTCCCGCGTGTCTGAACTACAAGTATTAACACCAACATGACCATTTTCGTCACTCACCATGTCATTCTTGTTCTCCAAGAAGATGGAAAGTTTCTTTAGGAAAGAGACAACTACCAACAGCAGCTCCTCGTCCTTCCTGTCAAGGATCTTCACAAGCATCTGAACTATGTTTTTGTTCCTCATCTTTAGTTCGGTGTGGGTGTCTTCAGCCAGGTTCAACAGCAGACACAGAGAAACTGCAAAGTGAAAACGCATCGCATTATGTGGACATGAGAACAATGAAGATCAATGGGATGGCTGAGTAAGTTTGGACACAATAAATAATCCGATACCATATTCACTGTTTTAAAGTATGAACTTGAAAGGGATCTTTCTGTTGAAATGTAGTTAATGTTTCACCGCAATTCAGGTAGGCTGCAAATGAGGGAATGGCCTTGCCAGAGCCCAGACCCAAATCCAATTTTAAATGTGCTCGAGCAAACTTCGAATTCTGGCATCAATGGAGCGCTTTTACAAAAACAACAAATGTTTAGAGTAGGCCTGTAACTAATAAATTATTTTCATCCATAGTTAACTCATCATTAATTGCACGTAAAAATGTGTTTCTATCTATGAGTACGGATGTAAATCTCTTTGTGGTAAATGGTTCGATATGCAACAACATCTCATGTTATGTAAATGGTTATCAATATTG
Organism: Oostethus manadensis; assembly: GCA_024372805.1. Classification (NCBI taxonomy): domain Eukaryota; kingdom Metazoa; phylum Chordata; class Actinopteri; order Syngnathiformes; family Syngnathidae; genus Oostethus; species Oostethus manadensis. The sequence continues at coordinate 453,367 of QODF01000019.1, forward strand.
GAAAAATGGGCTGTTTTTTCCATTCAAAATTAATATAGTTTGAAATCCCCCAGTTTTTGAATGTTTAATGCAAGCTGCGATTTGTACCACTGTTTGACGGTCCCTGAATGCACCATCTTTGTACTCGCACGCTACACAAATAGACTACTATTCTGTATTTTCACCCTTTTTCTTTCCCAAATGGTGATACTACATGGAAATGCATAAAGGTAAGATTTGATGACCTTTTTGAATGCATATCTGTGGCACACAACCTCTCTGAAAAACAAACTCCAGGTGGATGGTGGTTCTGTATTCATTTAGTGCTTTTAATTTGAGGTTGTTCCTGTCATAGTTTTGCACAATCAATACTGAGGAAGATAATTTAGATGCCTATAATGTATGTATAATCGCCATAATGCTTGTATCAATGGCATAGCATTAGCTAGCGCACCAAATATCCTTCATCGACTATGCCGGTAAAGGCAATGAACAATTTTACAAATACACAAATGTAGTCATATTCTTTTTCCATTTTGTCATTGCTTTTCCTGTTTTGTCTTTATCTTTTCCATTTGCTTTTTGTCATTGCATTCACTTGATGGCTCAAGCTGGTGAGTAAAGGCAAAGGCAAAACAATGACCCAGGGTGACTTGTCCATACCTGATCACAGGATCCCTGCTTGCAGTGACTATGTAGTAGCTATGTTTAAATGTAGCTCTTAGCGGGAGTGACCAAAAGAAATGAAGTAACTTCTCTCTTCACCCAGAAGCGATGTACTTGGTGGCAACGCAAGTCACAGCAAAACAAATAAGTTTGGTCTTGTTGAGTGAGCCATCTCCCAGGGCTTTAAAGCTAATCTTTCCATTCAAAATACCCTTTTCTTTGCGCCTTTTCTGCTTAATATTTGTTCCTGCTTTTAGCGCCACACAAAACTACAGTCGCTGCGATTCATTAAAATATGGTGTGGGCAGAGGGTCAAAAAGGACGTGCGCACATTAATCGCGCTTCAAAAAAATTACTGCCATTAAAGGATACCTCCGTTAACACGTTATTAACGCTTTAACTTTGACAGCCCTAGTTTAGCGTTAGAGATACTCACTTTCTAACCGATCAATAACGATACAGATAACTTCCGGTACAGATATTGGCAAAAATCCTCAAGAAGAATGTCCAACCATCCATTGTTGACCTCAAGCTGAAACCAACTTGGGTATCTGAAGCAGAAGTCCACCGCTGAATGGCTGAAAAAACACTTTAAAGTGGCCTAGTCAAAATCCGGACCTGAATCCTATTGAGGTGCTTTGGCATGACATTAAAAAGGCGCTGGAAGTCACAGCAAACGCTGGAAAAACCTCCATTGTGGCTGAATGACAATAATTCTGCAAAATTCCTCCACAGCGCTCTAAAAGACTCATGCACGTTATGCTTGATTGCCGTGTAAGGGTGGCCCAACCACTTACAAGCTTAAGGCTAAAATCACTGTATCTCACAGGGCCACGTAGCTTTGGATTTTTCGCTTCCTTAATAATAATAGGTTTCATTTAAAAACGACATTTTGTGTTCAGTTGTGTTGTCTATTTCAATTTGTTTGATGATCTGAAACATTTAGATGCGACAACAAGCATAAAAAAAGGACCCAGGAAGGGGGCAAAATACTTTCCCACACGTGTACATGTTGCTTTACGGAAACTCAAGGATTCTCTCTCGGCTTGACGTCATGGTAACTTCTGGCATCGTCATTGTGTCAGTGTCTCCATGACGTTTTAAGGTTCGTTTACCTCTGAGAAGCTGCTCCTGTTTGGTCAAAAGGCTTTGATACTTCTTCAGGCTCTTTTCATGCTCCTTTTTCAGATGCTGGTTCTCTGATAATTCTTCATGTGAAACTAGTCAAGGAGCACAATCACCATCATTACTTTCTGTCCTTGTGTGACAAAACTGACACGCATTATTATTATTCTATTTTTAAGATGTTTCTTCTGTATCGCTTTTGAAAAGGATATAGGCCTTCTTCTTCCTTTGGAGCTCGTCTTGCCACAGATCATGTCTCTTGAGCTCATGTTCAATGATGTTCATGCACAAGGCCCCGATCTTGAAATGAGTAACCAGTCCATGAAACTGGGAAAAGCTAAAATATAACATTAGTTTAGACTTTCTTTCTAGAAGCGGGGTTTTATCCATATTTTTTAACATTAACAGGGGTAAATATTTGTTTTTTTCCCCTGACACATACATTTTTAGCAGTAGTAGTAGTAGGCTTGTTTACCTTGAGAAGCAGAAGAAGATGCAGATTATGGTTGTGGCCAGGTCCACGCTCTGTTTCCAGTCCTCCCTCAGAACTCTAGCCAACGCCGCTAGAGCCATCTCTAGCAAATATAACACATTATAAAAACATGACAACTGATAAAATACATAATAAATGAAAAGATAAAATGTCAAAATGACAACAGCTGGAGGATATATTTCCAAGAATAACAGTGAAAGTAATACGTTCTGACTAAATCAATTTAAAAAAACACCATTCTGTTTGAGTTCTTCTAAGTTGTCTGGGTTACGAGCCAGTTGAAAGATCAGTGTGGCGCCCCTGATCTTCTCCTGGATATCCTCGTAGAGCAGCTCCAAATATTCATCAATGCTGTTGATGCTCGCTTCCTCGTTGAGCTGAAAAGGCACAGTAAATTTTACTGTCTGGAAAGGAGAGCTCTGTCACTATCACTACTGTGGGAAAACATCCATTTGAAAAAAAATCCCTCGTTTATTGCAGTTAATGGGTTCCAGACCTGGTATAGAATTTCTGCAAAGTAGGATTCCTCATTTTAAAATATTATGTTTGTAGTTAGAGGACAGAAAGCTTATTTGCGACTTTCTAAATACAGTTTTTAACATTATCAGAGCCCTCTAGACGCGAAATAACACCTTTATAGTCACCTTCACACTACTATTACCCATTTTAACAGACATACAAGACAAAAAAAAGACATATGAGACAGATATTATATAGATTCACATATGGTAGAGTTCCTTCTTTTTACGCCCTGTTCCTACACTACTACAGTACTTCCTGTGGTGGTTATTATCAATGTAACATTATTGACCTCTCGTGTCCAGTGTACAATACTTCAAATTATGCCATTTCTATGCTTGAAAATTCTGAATTTAGGCAAAAAAATATGTACAGTATAAATATGCATATTTATGGACTAATAAAAGGCCGTAGTCAACCACAAAACAGTGATAATGTTTTTGCACTGTATGCACGTACTGTATGTATATTGTTGTGTATTATGTAGTGTACATATTTTATTCTCTTCAACATTACCTCGATGCCAGCATAAGGTGCAAAATCTCTCGGTGAGATACGTTTTTTGTCTTGGTCATCTGTGGAAGTCAAAACACAAAAAGGGGCATCACATGATCGCGAATAATTTAGCATGTTTCTAGCAGGAATTGCACGGCTCGCGTGGTCATATCTTCTTCACCATTTGTCTGTTTGCGGTTCTGGAGATAGAAGAGCAGTTGTTCGACCTCGTTCAGTTTTGAGGGGTGAATCAAATGACATTCTTCCACCACCTTCCGAGCCAACGACGATGTGTCCGTATTGGAGTTCAAGCTCTTCAGACGGATGCTGGGGAGTACACAAACACATGAGACTCATTGTATTTGACTAGTGCATTAAAAGAGACATTATAGATTATAATGAGGTTGTTTGAGTAGGCCAAGGGTGTCCAAAGTGCGACCGAGAGGGCATTTGCGATCAGCAGCTGTTTTTTTATTCTTCATTCTAAAAATATAACTTAACAAGGAAAAAGGAGGGAAAAATATATTGTAATTTTAGTAGCATTAAGTTAGTAAAGCGACAAAATAAGGACCCGCCCTCAGCAAAGGCTTCTATTGCCTTTGCTTTTCGTTGTCAGCTTGAGCCATCCGGTAAATGCAATGAGAAGCAGCAAATGGAAAAGACAAAGACAAAACAGTAAAATCAACGACAAAATGAAAATGCACATAAAGCAATGACAAAATGGAAAAAGAATGACTGCATTTGGATATTTTTATATTATTGATTCTCTTCATATTTCCATATGTATTTCCTTTTAATTTTGGCACTCCTGTGATTCTGTAGTAACTCTCCTTCCTAGTCGCCTCGATGACGACACGACGATGGAACAATGAAAAAATAAAAAAATAAAATTTAAAAAAAGAGTTTTTACATTTTGTGACATTCTTTGCGTCCTCCAACCATGGCGTCGCCCTGCTCTCCAAGTATCATCGCCTCCACCTCATATTGGACCACTATGGCTTTCTCAGTTGGGTGGACATCCAGCGTGCATCCCTTTACTTTCCTGTCATGGTCAAACACACAGAAAAAGATCATGTCACAATATTATTACGTTGGAACTATGGGCGTAATGATTCATCCATCACATCGATGTATCAATTTATATTCCTATGATCCAACCACATCGATCTGTGTTCACCAAATTGCCATTCTGGACGACATATATCGATATAATAATCAATCTATTCATCTATTAATCAATCTGTGTAATCAATCTATTCCCTAAGGTTATGTTGATGTGCATGTTTGTGTTGGTTGTCTGACTGTTTCGGGTTGCCGTGAACGCACCAGGAATGGGGGGGGCGTGTCATTTAGGAGTCAGTTGAGGAAACCATTGTTGTCGCGCTGGCATGCGTGCTCGTGTGTCATTATTTCTTGCAATAAAACGCGTGTTGATCAAACACCTCCCCGTGGCTTTAATAGCATCTGTGCAGATGTTACAGTATGTAGGATAGTCATGCACTCTAATATCTATCTGCACAATAAATTTCATTTAAATCTTACGGTAGTGCGAAATAACTTCTTTAATACTTTGGTTAGAGAAGTGAATGAAGTATCAAATTAAAATTAGTCATGTTTTATCAGATGAGAATTAATCACATACTTGATTTAATTTAGTGCTTCTAAAATAGTGGGGCGAGCCCCCTTGGGGGGGATGCGTGGTGAAGTGTCCGAGACATGGAGGACGTTCATATTAGCGCAAACCCGCAAACATGTATAATTTTGTCATACCCTGCATTTTCAAGTTCAGTCTGTACAATACCTATAAATAAATACATATCATCAGTTTCTCAATAGGGGGGGGCACCAAAACATTTCTGTCCCCCAGTGGGGACATGACAACCATTGAGTTAATTTAACCTGAAGTGTTGGTTCCACTCTATTCAAAATAAAATGTCAATTAATTTGCCATTGATAGTTGTTTGCTTGTTGGTTTAAATCAGTGCTTCTCAGTTCTGTCGCGCCCCCACCTAGGGACCAGAAATGTTGTTGCGTTCCCCCTCATTTGAAATACTTTTGATAACTGATAATATCTATTTATTTATCTGTACTGTACAAACTGAATTCTAAACTACAAACAGGAAAATGCAACAAAATGAAGAGTATTCAAGAGTCAAATGGCATGTTGAGTGTAATACATATTGGCAGGTTTACACTAACAGTGAACGAACACCCAGCAACACGCGCCCCCACAGGGGAGCCCGCCCCACTATTTGAGAACCACTGGTTAGTATCCATAATTCATTTATATCTGATTCCCTTACAAAAAGCAACGGAAATCTGGGAAACACCCGCACTCTACGGTACCCGGGTATTTATCTCACAGTCTGACTGCTTGAATGTTTGGCTAAAAAATTACAACCACGAATAGTGATAGGAATATAATCGTTGTTCAAACGAATCGTTACACCCCCAGCTGGGACCCAATCTGGACACACGTCACATGGGCGTAGCCTAGATTTGTGGTCTACCACCATCAGGTACTGTGTTGTAACGCTAGCTAGTACTGTTTACTAGTCCTAGCACTGTTTACTAGCTCTGTTTACTTGCTAGTTCAGCAGCAGCGCGTTTTATTTGACGGGCTGTTTTTAGCTAGGTGATGCCACCTACAAAGCTAAGCTAGTAGCATTTACCTTTTGAGATAGCGCGGGTCCCCGCCTTGACCGCCTTCCATGTCGATGCCAAAATCAATAAAGTCCTGGTATTCTGCAGCACCCCGCAGCCGCAAACTGTGTCGTTAATATTATTTTTTCCTTTACTTGCGTTCATTCGCCCGCGCTACCTTCCACTCACTCAGCAGGAGAACGATTTGCGGCGGGTCACGTGACCACGCCTCACGTGATCAAATGCTGCGGTCCTCATCAGCAACGAGCGTGTGAATGTTTTTTTAGGATAGTTATCACCCTTTAAAAAAAAAATGAAACTAAAACTTCAATTGGTGGTAGCTTGATCACATAATGATTTTTTTACATTGGCGTTGTTCTATGACGACAACCATGACGTCATTCAATGTAGAACCTTTAAAAGCCCGTTGTTTTGACGAGACGGCAACGTTAAATTTGACAATAAACGATCACTTTTCGGAGGCACGTATGCCAATTTCAACAATATCAACAAATACATTCCTTTCCCTAGTCATTGTTTGTAATAATTGTATTTCTTACATTTGTTGATGCGTTATGCAATCTCTCTGTCAGCTCTTTACTCTTGTATTTATTATAATAAATACAATCATTACAGTTCTGTATTTACCTGTATTTATTACAATGTTTTATTTATTGTACAATTTATTATATATTATTTTAGTTATGCTTATTGAAAATTTGAACCGCAGTTTCAGTTTTTCTCTGCAGCAATATATATATATATATATATATTCATTCATTTTCTGTACCGCTTATCCTCATTAGGGTCACGGGGATGCTGGAGCCTATCCCAGCTGGCTTTGGGCGAGAGGCGGGGTACACCCTGGACTGGTCGCCAGTCAATCGCAGGGCACATATAGACAAACAA
>QODF01000019.1:460715-490347 GCA_024372805.1 Oostethus manadensis
ATATATATATATATATTTATTTATTTATTTATTTTGTGCCACACAAAATAAACAGAACAGAACATAATTAAAATACACACATAGACAGAGAACAGTTTGGCTTGTAAAGGAGTGGGAAGAAGACATGCTTATTTACACCCACCCCCTTATTTGTAACACTAAATCCAGTTATAATAACACAATATGCAGCAATACCTAAACAAGGTATTACACCTACACACACGTACAATATGCATTATTATTAATGTGTTATTAATCTTATCAATACAATGCGACATTATACCATCATCATATATTGACACATCAACATATAATTTTTATGCATACAAAAAAATTGATTAATAAGTAGAATGTTTTTTAGTGTTGATGGTAATAATGACTAGCTTGGATAGCACGTGCTGAATAGCCAAGAGCTGTGTGGACCTGCTGCCAGAGAGGGGCTGCATTCTAGCAAAACCACCACTTTAGGCCAAGTGTCCTATGCTGTGCATTACAAGAGACAAGATTTTGGAGGCCTACTGCGAGAAGGCGGATGGTCTCCTGCAGCTGAGCCTCCACTTATCTGCCTATCTGGTTATTTTTTTGTATGTGTCCTATGCCGTGCATTAAAAAGGACAAGATTTTGGAGGCCTGCTGCAAGGAGATCTACATCCATACTCATATATCACTCCTAGTGTCATTCATTCATTCATTTTCTATGTCGCTTATTAGGGTCGCGGGTATGCTGGAGCCTATCCCAGTGCCCCAATTTTTATTTAGAAAAATGATTTCAATGCTGTTACACTACCAGTTTGTTAGAAACAAAAATGAAATGATCAATGTTAATATGCGCTTTGTTGTCAATAATGTGCTGTGGACGGAATGTGCATGTCTCAGCATCTCTTGACCGTTTCAAAAAGCACCTTAGTATGCATTTTAACATACAATACAAGCACTCTTGATGTGCATTTTATTATCAATACAAGCACTTTCAATGTGCATGGTAGTATTGGTCCTTAATGTGTATTTTAACATACAATACAAGCACTCTTGATGTGCATTATTTTATCAATACAAGCACTCTTATTGTGCATTTTATTATCAATACAAGCACTCTTAATGTGCATTTTACTATCAATACAAGCAGTCTTAATGTGCCGCAGACGGAATGTGCTCGTCTCAGCAACATGCAGTCCAATGTGACAGCTAATGTCACATCTCTAAATTTAGTTTGGCCGACAATGGATGAAGAATAAGATCGTATGAAGATGACAGCTGTCGGAAATCAGCAACACGGCAATACCAAGACGCGAAAGCATGATACGTGTATTTTGGATGTTTGACTATTTTGGAATAATGTATTTTTTTCTTGGTGTGGTTTTGTCTTGTCTCGTGGCTTGTGTTCTGCAGGGACCGCTCCAGAAGTCATGTTTCTATTTATTCCTCACATCTAAACTTACACGCAGTTGGGCGTGGATCGGACTTTCACGGTTTACGTGTTCAGCTTTACATGTGTTGATCTCAGATTTTATAGTTCTCAAACTGAACCTGTCAAACATGGAATTTTTCCAGCAGTATGTGAAGGCCTGGTTGGTTTTAAGTGAATAGTATAGATTTGTAGCACGAACACTACTATGCATACAAGAGTAGAGATCCAAAATTCAGCCTGCAAGCTAGGCTATGTTCACACAGCTGGGTAGGATTCCCAATTTGGATATTTTGTTTAAAATCCAATTTTTTATGTGGTCATTTACATTACCCAACAAATGCGACTTGTAATGGGAACGCAACGCGCATGGAATGTGACGTGCATGCGCAGAAGCACGACATCACTCACATTTCCGCGTATTTACGGAAGTAAAGACTCCAGTGATGTCAAGTATCTGATTTGATACTGGGTAAAACTATCGTTGATACCAATTCCATAATATGTGCAAATTTGTCTAATGTGTCTGTCATAGTCATTTATTGATTTATATTAGAGCATATTGAGGTGTTGGGGTGATTTACATATTTAGAAGGTCATAAGCAGGTTTCCTATGCTCTAGCTAAGAAAATAATAAATTAGCAAATAAGGAATCCTACTTTGTGGAAATTCACATATCACTGTCGGGTCGGAACAATTAACTGTGATAAATGATAAAATGATACATTTTCATGCAGAAAACAATGCAAAATGCAGGTAGTATAAATGACAAATTCAATGAATGAAACATTTAACATCATTTTTACTTTTATTAAAGACTCTCTGGCCATCTTGATCAAATTGCTGTCACTTGCAGCTTTTTTGGCCCCATGGCGGGTTATCTTACAGACACCATTGCTTTGTTTGGGCATTAAAATTTGCGTACTGGGGATACGGACCAGTCTGTTACACACAATATTGTACAAAAACCGAGGCAAACTTTAAGGAGTATGGCTGATGATCGTCTTGTTAATAAACGAAAGTTGCTTTTTGGCCGTAGTGCGGCATTGCTAGTCCCATCTTGTTGCCCCGTTCCCCGTTGGCACCGAACAAATGCAGGCACGCTGCTTAGCAGACGCGTGAGGCCATAAACACTTCCTGTCCATCAAAGTGCACCCAAAAGTGACTCACTTTTACGTGACAGAAAGAGAGGGAGGCGTGTGTACAAACATGAGACGTGTGCCAATTTTAGGAGTCACATTATACACCAGCAAGTCTTATGACCCAGTGGACCCTCTGGAATGTGCAGTCCGAAGGTTTCTCACTCTGTACTCCCGAGCTTAGCACTTAGTCTTCTTATACCAGAGGACATCCACATATGACTAATGACTTGACTACGGGAGCTCGAGCAGATTGAGCAGCAGTGATTTCTCTCCGCCGGCACGGATCGACGAGACGTTTGTGGCAAAAATGGAGATTTCACTTGACGATAACATGGACATCTCGTCACCCCACTTACAGTACGAGGGAGCGCACAAGGCGTTCCGGGATCGCTGGGAAAAGACGGATGAGACAATGTGCCGCCACAGCATGTCCTTCCACTTGCACCACACCATGAGGACCGACTTCTTTGCCAGCTACCTCTACCTCTTGGAGAAAATTGCTCTTGGTGAGATGGTCCACAGTTAAGAACGTAATAAGTGAATAATTCAGGACAGTCAAAAATATCAAGAAAAACTACATTTTATAGAGTTTTACATGCACAAAACAATGCAAAATAATTATACATGAGAAATAAAATGGGTAAATGGACATTTAACATCATTTTAAACTTTCTTGATGAGTCTTTGCGTTTTTTCTCAACGTCTTTATCCCAATTGCTGGCACCTGCAACTTTCTTTGGCCCCATGGCAGGTTATTTCGCAGTGACACTTAATTAAAAATAAACCAGTAGTGAGTCATCACGGCTTAGGGCTCTGCACAATGATACAATACAGGGCCAAGGTGCAACAAAAATGGAGGTCATATTTACGTGAAGATTTTCATTGAAAAGCAGCTCATACAAAAATGAGGCATGTTTTTCACAGGGATACTTAATGCTAAATGCTTATTTCATCCTTTTCTAACCTTTACTCATTATGTTTTGTAACATTTTCTCACAATACAGTCGCAATAACAAAGATGGAAAAGCGTACACTTACAACGACTTATTTTCTTATGTTTCTACTCTCCAAATACCACAAAAGTGGAACCTCGGTGAGCGTCCGGCCTGGTTAGCGTGTTTTCGGTTAAGGTCTAAAATTGGTGCCACCACTTTGCCTCAGTTTACATGCATTCTCCGGTTAGAGTACAAGTATGCTGATGGCCAATGAGTGAAACGGTATGTTCTACATCGTAGCTGATTTTACATTTGCAGCATATATTTTGTGATCTGCTTGGACTTTGAATTTCACATGACAGTATCAATGGCACCAGCCATCTGCACTTTGGTGATGTCATGTCACAGTGATGTAATGCAAGGTAGCAGACCTCATGCTGTCCACACCCAGTCTTTATGTTCATGACTTACCCTTACTCTAAACACGTTCATCAGAGGTCACGTGACACGTTTCTAGACATCACCACAGGCCGTGATATTGATTTTTACAAAGTTCAGGAACTCTTGAACTTGTCTCTCCGACTTTGTGTTCTTGAGTATTTTAGTAAGTCTCTTGGCTTGCAGCCTCATCTTGACATTGAGCTCGGTCAAGCCTGAAATATCTTCCTTCTCAATTTTTCACTGCAAGGCAAAGAGGTGTAACAATCCCNCCCCCCCCCCCATGCCATTCCTTCTGAAGCCTGCACAAATGTCATTTGAAATTTACTGCATTTATTTTAGCTGGAGAATGACGGAATGCTTGATGTGGTCATGTTTACCTCTTGCCTGGGGTCACCTTGTGACGGCCCGGCTACGTTTTGGACGGTGAAGCAAACACTTCAAGTGTCATGAAGTTTGTACAACAGCAATTTATTAAGAATATGCAGAAAGAGGATGAGGAATAATCTTGGACACGGGGTTTAAGAATTGCCTATTATGTCCACCTTGCCTCGTTGATCTGTCACCAGACCAAGCTGCCTGAACCAAATAGCCAAGGACAACAGACAGAGATGAGAAAAAAGTCAGGAACTAATTTTAACAATAAATAAAGGTGTCCAAAAGTGACTACTTCAGCTTAGCAAACAACATTCAAAGACTAGCAAAGAAAAAAACTCGTAACAGAGTGTGAAAAAGACAAAAAATACAAAAGACTAAGACAGTGTCTTAAACAAAATCCTCTCATCAGTACACTTAAGAATACTGTGTACTTTTTGAACGCATTCTGTCATTTTTTTTTCAAACTAGTAGTCACACAGAACAGAGAACTCAAGAGTACAAAGAGGAATTATGAGGACTGATCTTGGAAGCAGCGGTTAATGGTGATGATTGCCTATTATGTCCACTTGTCTCGTTGCTCTGCCCCCAGTCACCAGACCCAGTTACCTGAAACAAATAGTCAAAGACAACACACAGAGATGAGGAAAAAGTCACAAATTAATAACTAAAACGGTCCATAACAGTGACTACTTCAGCTCGGCAAACAACATTTGGGGAATGGAGCAACGAGACAGTCCAGGAAGACGCCGGAGAAACAAGGCGTAACCTTGAGGAGTAATCTTGGACGCAGGGCTTTAGAATGGTGATGATTGCCTATTAAGTCCACCTGTCTTATTGATTCTTCCCTAGACACCAGACCAAGCTACCTGAAACAAGCAACCAAGGAGACTGAGATGAGGAAAAAGTCAGGAACTAACTGTAATAATAAAAACTAAAACTGTCCAAAACAGTAAATACTTCTTAGCAAACCACATAGCAAACCCTGAGGAGTAATCGTGGACGCGGGGTTTAAGAATGGCAGTGATTACCTATTTTGTCCACCCGTCTCATCGATCCACCCCCAGTCACCAGACAAAGCTGCTTGAAACAAGTCTGGAACTAACAATAACAATAATAACTAAACTGTCCAAAACAGTAACAACATATCAAACCATGAGAAATAATCTTGGATCCAGGGTTCAAGAATGGCGATGACTCCCTTTTATGTCCACATGTCTTGTTGATCCGCCACCAAACCAGGCTACCTGGAACTAAGAGCCAAGCACAGCAGACAGAGATAAGGAAAAAGTCAAGAACTAATAATAGAAATAATAATGATAACTAAACATGTCAAAAAAGGACAACTACAACTTAGCAAACAACCTTTAGGAACTGGAGCAACAAGGCAGTCCAGGTGGACAACGGAGAAAAAAAGACTAAACCTACAAAAGACAAAGGCTGTGTCTTAAATGGAAATACTCCCATCAAGACCAAGACACCAGACTAAGCTGCCTGAAAGAAAGAGCAGAGAACAGGAAATGCAGGATCTGACCAAAATAAGAGGTTTTGGGGATGCAGTCACATGAAAAGCATGTTTATGCTGACATAGTCCTTACGCGTTACTCCGTGAATTACTTAAACTTACAGTATGTGGTGCATCACATTGTTTAAACGTGTGTTATTATAATGTCATTCCATCACCTGTCCTACCAGTGAAACTGTTTCCAGTTACCTGCGAGTACATCGAAGGAGAAAAACAGTTCTACTACAGAGCTCAGCAGTTCTACGAGGATGTCCCCGCCTCAGAAGAGGGAATGATGGGAGACTTTGTGGAAATATCCAATGTGGACCTAGAGGGCTCCCGCCAGTTTCTAAAGAAGTTTGTGGTAGGTTGGACTGAAAAAAACAGTGACGCAGATTTAATCCTTCAGCCGATCTGTTTTCGCTCTAAGGGTCCCGGTAAGGCCGGCACGCACTGCGCTCTGGACTGTGGCTCTGGTATCGGTCGCGTAACCAAAAGCGTCCTCCTTCCTGTATTTGACAAAATGGAGATGGCGGACATGATGGAGCACTTCCTCCTCCATGCACACGAGGAGTACCTGGGGGATGACGCAGACCGCATCGAGACCTACTACTGCTACAACCTGCAGGAATTCACCCCTCCAAAAAATAAGTACGACGTCGTCTGGATGCAATGGGTGGCGTGTAAGTACTGTATGACATCGTCTCCAATCAGATGAGTTGTTTCACAAAGACTTTGGGGAAACCCAATAGAAACTGTTTAGGAGAGTTTTTCTAAACTCTCGGGATTTGAATTATACGTTGGTGTGCCTTATTGTTCCGCCCATTGCCGGAAATCAAAGCATCTGGAGAGGTACACGAGGCGAAACTAGCCAGGAAACAGAAACGTGCAATGTATCGATATCAGATATTATTCAGACGCTGGCCCGATACTGGCTGATTTATTTACCGTGTTTTCACCCAGGCCACCTCACGGACAAAGACCTGATGAACTTCCTCATCCGCTGCAAGAAGAGTTTGCGTTCAAATGGCGTCATCATCATGAAAGACAATATGGCACGGCAGGGCTGCAAGCTGGACCCTATCGACAGCAGCATCAGCCGACACCTGGACATCATGAAGTGCATCATTCACAAAGCCGGCTTGGAGGTCCTGGCTGTCGAGAGGCAGGAGGGCTTGCCTGAGATCATCATGCCTGTCTGGATGATTGCAATGAAGTAGAATCCAGTCAAGTATTCATCTAGATGCACTTCCATTTAGCAACAAGGTGTGTGGACAGAAGGAGGAGGGATTACTAGGTGACCTTACCTGGCTAGTATGTGCAGTGAGCTCCAGCACCAGTCAAACAAGGCGTGCCACACAGCTCCATCCTCGGACCCCTTTTTGTCACAATCAAAACTACTGAAACAACTCCATGCTTTAAGTGTTATACTGAGGTATTATCCCAGACCAATTCAAAAAAGGAAATCAAGTTTTACAGTTTTTTACTGAAAAGACACCCAGAATGTGTTTATCGTGGTCATTATCACCCGATCGTGATAATCCGCAAAGTAGAATTCCTTAATTATAAATGAAATATTTCCAAAAAGGATAGAAAAGCTTTCTAAAATAACATTATTAGAGCCCTCTAGACAAGAAGTAACACCCCTATAGTCACTTTTACACTCATATTACCCAATAAATATTTGTATTTTATTTTATTTTGCTATTTTTATGCTCGAAAATGCTTCTTTTAGGCTGCTTAAATATGCAGATATATGAAGATATATATTTTTACAAATAATAGGCTGTAGCCAACCACAAACATGATTTATACATTCATATATATTTTTTGAAAAAACAGTAGAGTGAAGTTGCAAAATTCGAAGGCCAAAGTGGCGAGGGACAACTGTACAGTCAATTACAGACCAATATTTGGCATTGGGGGGAACTCTTGGCCAGTACTTTTTTAAAATCATAGTAAAAGCAAGGCATCTAGAGAAAAATAAACACAAGAACAAGTAAGCAAGTCATGAAATGAGTGACCAGAGAAATAAATCAGGTAATATTCTATATATGATGCTGATAACTAAAGAAAAATAGGACTTTTCTGCAGAACTCTGTCACGTAACGCTTGCTTCTCCAGCCCTCTCCTTTGCAAGCAAACCCCCACTCCGCTTTGTATCAAAGCATCGTCTTCTGGGAGCTGCTGTGAGCACCGGAATAAAATGTTTATCACCAGGAAACCACAGAATGTCTTGTTTCACTAACCAAATCCTGTCATGCTAGGATGTGAAAATTTGAAATTTAAAGTCGTAATTTTACAAGATTAAAAGTCGTAATTGTAAGAGATTAAAAGTTATAATTTTATGAGTTTTAAAGTTGCAATTTTTACAAGATTAAATTCTTAATTTTACGAGTTTTAAAGTCTTAATTTTACAAGATTTAAAATTGTAATTTTACAGGATTTAAAGTCATAATTTTACGAGATTCAAGTTCTTAAAATTTCAAGTTTTAAAGTCATAATATACAAGATTTAAAGTCGTAAATATACGAGATATGAAGTCGTAATTTTACAATATTAAAAGTCGTAATTTTACGAGATTAAAAGTCGTAATTTTATGAGATTTGGAGTCGTCATTTTATGAGATTAAAAATCTTAATTTTAAGAGATTTAAAGATATAATTTTATAAGGAAAAAGGCGTAATTTTACAAGAAAAAAGTCGTCATTTTAGGAGATTAAAAATCGTCATTTTACGAGATTTGAAGTCGTCATTTTACGAGATTAAATGTCGGAATTTTACGAGATTCCAGGTCTTAAATTTTTGAGTTTAAAGTAGTAATTTAACGAGATTCAAGGTGGTACATTTACAAGATATAAAGTTGTCATTTTACCATATTAAAAGTCATAATTTTACGATATTGAAAGTCGTAATTTTATGAGATTTGAAGTCGTAAATGTACAAGATTGAAAATTTTACGAGTTTTCAAGTCGTAGTTTTACGAGATTTAAAGTTGTAATTTTACGAGAAAAAATTCTTACTTTTACGACATTAAAAGTCGTAATTAGTACGAGATTTGAAGTCGTCATTTTACGAGATTAAAAATCTTAATTTTACAAGATTTAAAGATGTAATTTTACGAGAAAAAAAGTCGTAATTTTACGAGAAAAATCTTCATTTTAGGAGATTAAAAGTCGTCATTTTAAGAGATTTGAAGTCGTCATTTTACGAGATTAAAAGTCGTAACTTTACGAGATTTGAAGTGGTCATTTCACATGTCGTTGTGT
Source organism: Oostethus manadensis (assembly GCA_024372805.1). Taxonomy (NCBI): domain Eukaryota; kingdom Metazoa; phylum Chordata; class Actinopteri; order Syngnathiformes; family Syngnathidae; genus Oostethus; species Oostethus manadensis. The sequence continues at coordinate 469,783 of QODF01000019.1, forward strand.
CATACGTGTCCGAGGGAAATTAGAGCATAGTTCTTAAGTGGGGAGAACTTCCCTCTGGTTTCAGACAAGCTTTTATTCATAATGAGACAGCAAAACAAAAAAAATTGGTGGTTTGTGGATTGGTGATTGGTGAATGCTGCTGTAAGGTGCTGAAACGAGCCTTTGTCTGAGGCGGTGAGGAGGTCATTAGTAATTTTTACGAGTGCTGTTTCTGTGCGGCGGTGCCTCCTAAATCCTGACTGAAAGACCTCAAGTAGATGATGGAAGGAAATGGTGTAATTGATTGACAACTACTTTCTCTAGGATCTTGGGGGAAAATGGAAGGTTAGTCTACCATATATTTGCATCTGGAATTTTATTAAAAACTCTTGACTTTTCAATTACCATGTTAAATGCTTTTGAGAAATTCAAGTTTAGTGCTTATTGCTTATGATATGATGTTATTATGCCATATTATTTTAAAAAAAAGGTCTAAAAAAATGTTATCAATTATCAACAATAATTTGTAAGACAATTATCTGTTATCGTGACAGGCCTACCTATATGTCTAACACATATCTCCTGATGGATGTTTTTTTAATTTTTGCTGTGTTTATAAAAAAAATCTTGTTTGATTGTGTTTTTAAAATGTGCCAAAGGCTAATAAAAAAAAAGCGGGCACCCCTGGGCTGCAGTAATGCGAGCCTACTGCTCGTTGATACAAAGGCCCCTACGGGACATGGGGGAAAATCATTTTGGTGGGCCAAAAACAAAAAACAAAAACGCAAAGTTGGACTGAGAAAAAGGGACAAGATCTCTCAAAAATGTAAAAATAAACATTTTTACCCATTAAAATGATTTCCCCTCATGTCCCCTAAGTGGCGTTGTACGTTTACTGCGTACCTCATCCTTTTTTTATCTTCTCTCTGTGCTCTATGCCTCAAGTTAAATAATAAAACACACACACACTCTTCTGTGTTACAACTGAATTAAATAACCACACGCACATTTTTGGTGCTGATGGACCAAACATCTTCCATGAAAGAATCAAAGGCTGTTGTTTATTGTCACATGACACGAGTAGACCTGTGAATGGATGCTCACTCCGCCCCACAACCCAGTCCAGGGCCCCGCCCCTTGTACACATCTTGCCTGCAGATGTTGGGAGAGCGCCGACACTTCAAAGTGCCAAACGCCCCCCACCCCCAACCCCCCGTCCCAGACCAGCAATGCACACTGACGCCAACTGTAAACGTCCTGGGAAGAGTGCACGGAAAAAATGAAATCCCCTGAATCACAATGAACAACCAGGATGAAATGTGCAAGTAGGAGGACAGGCCGGAAAGAAAGGCGCGGTGTTCATCATGACTCATTGTTTTTCTGTGCCGAAAACAATTCCGAACAGCTTGTGTCGTGACACTGAGACGCTGTGGTCAATGGCGCCGTTCCAATTGATAATCAGAAGATTCCAACTGAATCACATTGGTATCATCCAAACACCTCCGACCCTGTCCCCCCCACCAACCACCCCAGACAGCCCTATCACCGCGATTACAACCCGTTCGAGCCAAATCCATCCATCCATCCGTTCCGGGTATGCTGGGGTCTATCCCAGGTGACTTGGGGCAGGAGGCGGGGTACACCCTGGACTGGTCGCCAGTCAATCGCAGTTAAGCCGTTCTCAGAAAGAAAGTTTCACTTTCTTTTAGAGGGGAAACTGCTTTGCTGTACAGACACTGTGCCCTTTCATGCTGGACCCTTTCCTCAGTGAGAGTTGCTGTGTTCTTTGGCAAACTGTAACCTCTTCTGCACACGCCTTTTTTTTAACAGAGGGACTTTGCGGGGAGATTCTTCTAAGACTGTCTTTGATCATCCTGGAGCTGATCATTGGCTGAACCTTTGCCATTCTGGTTATTCTTCCATTCATTTTGATAGTTGTCTTCCGGTTTCTACCACGTGTTTCTGCTTCACATCTGTGTGGCATGAAGTTAACCAACTTGTGGCACCTTTCAGCTGTTATTCCACTCGAAGGTTCTTTAACAACATTCCAAAATTCATTAACATTACAGCATGTTTGATGTCACCCCCAAGTTCTCCACTGGATAAGGTCCGGGAATTAGGCTGGCCACTTCATAACATTCATTTTGTTGGTTTGGAACCAACATTTTGCTGGTTTACTAGTGTGTTTGGGGTGATTGTCTTGTTGAAACAACCATTTCAAGGGCATGTCCTCTTCAGCAAAAGGCAACATGACCTCTTCAAGTATTTTGACATATGCAAACTGATCCATGATCCCTGCTATGGGATAAATAGGCCCAACACCATAGTAGGAGAAACATGCCCATATCATGATGCTTCACTCCCTGTGTACTGTGGCTTGAATCTAGTTGGTGTGTTCTTTGGGAAATTGTAACCTCTTCTGCCATTTTATTAACAGAGGGACTTTGCGGGGGATTATTGCAAACAGATTAGCCTCACACAGATTTCTTCAAACTGTCACAGTACTTACAGGTAACTTTAGACTGTCTTTGATCATCCTGGAGCTGATCATTGGCTGAGCCTTTGCCATTCTGGTTATTCTTCCATCCATTTTTATAGTTGTCTTCTGTTTTCTACCACGTGTCTCTGGTTTTGCTCTCCATTTTAAGGCAATGGAGATCATTTTAGCTGCACAGCCCAAGATTTTTTTCACCTCTTGAGTTTTCCCCTCTCCAATCAAATTTTTAATCAAAGTACGCTGTTCTTCTACCTCATATAGTTGACCTACTGGAGAGACGAGATGAGATGTTGTGTTTTCTGAACAGGTTTAAAAACAGCTACTGTTTTTCAGACACTAAAACCAAAATCCAGTTTACAATTAAGTTGTACTAGAACAATCTCATTCTTTTTGCAGTGTTGCTGCTTGTATTCTGGTTCAAATACGCTGCAAAAATCCCACCCATTTTCTATACTTGTCCTCATCTCCGCTTTTGTTCACCATATCACCGTATCGAGATATTAATATTACAAAGTATTATCGTGAGCCAAGCATGTGTCCCAATCCAAAAAGAGTGTTCCAGGGCAGTTGTCCACATGGTGGCAATGTTTCCTTACCCTTCCCCTTCCCTCAGCAACCAAATGGCCTGTAATGCTTTGATTGGTTGATGTGCAGCCTTTTTTCCCCCTAACAGTGTCGTGTTTCATCGCCTGCGTTTACTTTCAGTTTGGATCCTTTCCCTATTATCACCAAAAGCGCACCCAAATGAGTTGAACATACAAACATAGCACTACAAGACAAAAAAAGTAACAAAACCAAGCAATTCCTCGCAAGCTTCCCTGGAACTACACACCGGATGAGTGTCTGCTGTTATCTGTTTGCTGAGTCATCATGCAAAGCCTTGGCGCCCATTTCTGATGGAACAGAAATTGCGGCGTCCCCCAGCTGAGAGGGCCTGCTGGGAAGGGTTGAAAAATGAGAGGCAGAAACATGGCAACATCTCTCCCGATTATCCACATGCCAGGAATAGTTCGCCCCCTGCAGTGAAACCAAAATAAAAACCCACACAAATTGCTGACGAGAGCTTGGAGGGGAAGGGAAACAATGCATCAACCCTTTTGGCCCCGGATTGGTCAGGCTTTAGTTAATAAATACATGCATGCGTGTACGCTACATTTACAGGCAATGCACTTTTGCGTACTCATTTACTAAGGTGGGCACATATACAGTGGTATGCCAAAGTTTGGGCACCCTTGATCATTTTCAAGATTTTCCTTTATGAATCATTAGTTGTTTGGATCAACAATTTCAGTGAAATATATCATGTAGCAGATTAACACGGTGATATTTGAGAAGGAAAATTACATTTTTAGGATTTACAGAAAGTGTGCAATCATTATTTAAACTAAATTAAGTATGTGCATACATTTGGGCACCTCAACAGAAAAATGACATCAATATTTAGTAGATCATCCTTTTGCGGAAATAACACTTCCAATGAGGGTGTGGATTCCGGTTTACAGTATCTCCCGACCATTCTTCCTTACAAAACAGTCAGGTTTGATGGTTTCCCAGCAAGGACAGCCTGATTTAAATCACACCACAGATAATAATTCCATTCCAGAATGTTATACTTGTTCCTCTGCATGAATGCCTTCGTAGAATTTGAGCAGTGTTTAGGTTTGTTGTCTTGTCGAAGTATCCAGCCCGGCGCAACTTCAACTTTGTCACTGATTCTTAAACACTTTTGGCAAGAATCTGCTGATACTGACTGGAATCCATGCCACCTTCAATTTGAACAAGATTGCCAGTACCTGTACTGGCCAGACATCCCCACACCATGATTTTAACCTTTTCTACACATTCCTTTTTTAACAGAGGGTCTTTGGGGGGATTCTTGTAAATAGATTAGCTTCACATTGCTTAGACGTCTTCTAACTGTTACAGTACTTACAGGTAACTCCAGACTGTCTTTCATCATCCTGGAGGTGGTCATTGGCTGAGCCTTTGCCATTCTGGTTATTCTTTAATCCATTTTGATAGTTTCCGTGTCACGTGTCTCTGGTTTTGGTCTCCATTGTAAGGCATTGGAGATCATTTGAGCTGAACAACCAAACATTTTTTGCACCTCTTAATATATTTTCTCCTCCCCAATGAACTTTTCAATCAAAGTATGCTGTTCTTCTGAACAATATATTGAACGACCCATTTTCCTTAGGCTTTCAAAGAAAAATGCACATTCAATAAGTTGGTGTCATCCTTAAATAGGGGTCACCTGATTCACACCTGTTTTTTCACTAAATGGATCACTGATCACTGATTGAATGCCATGCTACTAATTGCCCAATTGCACGGCCTTAAGAGCGTGCATATCATAAATGCTGGGTCTTGTTTATTTTCTGAGAATCTACTGCACTTATAGGTAACGTGTTTGCCATGTAGCAATAAAAATATACTAATAACAGTACCTAACCTGGTTAGTCACATTTAAATGCTATTGTTTGTAACACTACTGTGACATTTATTAAAAAACAACATTAAATGTAGGGCTGCAACGATTACTCGAATAATTTGAGTACCTCGATCACATAAAATAGTCTTTTTTTCTGCTTTGATGAATTGTATGAAATGCTATTTCAAAAACCTGTAATATGAGAAACAAACAAAACTAATTGGATTGAGAAAAAGGCATAATATTATGATAATAATGTCAAAATATTATGAGAATAAAGTAGTAATATTACAAGAAAAATGTACAAGAGGAAAGTTTAAAAATGTGTTTAAGGTTTAAATATTAAAATAAATAAAATATATGAAGGTGTTTTTTTTCTTTAAATATACATATATATGAAATATACATATATATATATTAAATATACATATACTCCTCCCCTGAGTCACCACCTTATCGTGGTGGAAGAGTTTGCGTGTCCAAATGATCCTAGGAGCTAAGTTGTCGGGGGCTGTCATGCCCCTGGTAGGGTCACCCATGACAAACAGGTCTTAGGGGAGGGACCAGACTGAAAGTGGCTCAAAAGACCCTGATGATGATTAAAAACATTGGACTTCGTTTTCCCTCGCCCGGACGCGGGTCACTGGGGTTCCCTTCTGAAGCCAGGCCTGGAGGTGGGGCACGATGGCAAACATCTGGTGGCCGGGCCTGCACCCATGGGGCCCGGTCGGGCACAGCCCGAAAAGGTAACGTGGGTCCCCCATCCCATGTGCTCATCACTCGTAGGAGGGGCCAAAGGGGTCGGGTGAGCTGGGTGGCGGGCACAGGTGGAGGTGTTGGCGATCTGATCCTCAGCTACAGAAGCTAGTTGTTGGTATGTGGAATGTCAAATCTTTGGCGGGGAAGGAGCCTGAGCTGGTGCGTGAGGTGGGGAAATTCCGGCTAGATATAGTCGGACTCACCTCAACGCACAACAAGGGCTCTGGAACCAGTCCTCTTGAGAGGGGCTGGACTTCATTCCACTCTGGTGTTGCCGGCAATGAGAGGCGACGGGCAGGGGTGGCAAATCTTGTTGCCCCCCGGCTCCAAGCCTGCACGTTGGAGTTTAACCCGTAAGCGAGAGGGTAGTTTCCCTACGCCTTCGGGTGGGGGGACGGGTCCTGACTGTTGTTTGTGCTTTTGCACCAAACAGCAGTTCAGAATACCCACCCTTTTTGGAGTCCTTAGAGGAAGTACTAGAGAGTGCTCCCTCGGGGGATTCCCTTGCTCATGTTGGCTGCGACAGTGAGACCTGGAGAGGTGTGATTGTGATCTTAACCTGAGCGGTGTTTTGTTATTGGACTTCTGTGCTCGTCACGGATTGTCTATTATCTAACGAACACCAGGTTCAAGCATAAGGGTGTCCACATGTGCACTTGGCACCAGGACATCCTGGGCCGCAGTTTGATGATTGACCTTGTGGTTGTGTCGTCGGACTTGCGGCCACATGTTTTGGACACTCGGGTGAAGAGAGGGGCGGAGCTGTTAACCGATCTCTACCTGGTGGTTAGTTGGTTCCGATGGTGGGGGAGGATGCCGGTCAGACCTGGCAGACCCAAACGCATTGTGAGGGTCTGCTGGGTACGTCTGACAGAGTCCCCTGTCAGAAGGAGTTTCAACTACCACCTGCGGGAGAGGTTTGACCAAGTTCGAAGGAGGCAGCGGACATTGAGTCTGAGTGGGCGATGTTTCGTGCCTCCATTGTCGGTGCGGCTGATCGGAGCTGTGGGCGTAAGGTGGTCAGTGCCTGTCAAGGCGGTAATCCCAGAACCCGTTGGCGGACACCAGCGGTGAGGGATGCCGTCAAGCTGAAGAAACAATACTATCAGGCCGTTTTGGCCCATGGGACTCTGGAGGCAACTGACAAACAGGCCAAACGGTCTGCGGCTCTGGCAGTCACTGAGACAGAAACTCGGACATGGGAGGAGTTCAAAGAGGCCATGGAAAACGACTTCCGGATGGCTTCAAAGAGATTCTGGTCCACCATCCGCCGTCTCAGGAGAGGGAAACAGTGCACAGTCAACACCGTGTATGGTGGGGACGGTGTGCTGCTGACCTCGACTCAAGATGTTGTGGTCCGGTGGAAGGAATATGTTGAAGACCTCTTCAATCCCACCGACATGTCTTCCAACATGGAAGCAGTACCCGGGGACTCTGAGGCGAGTTCTCCTATCTCTGGGGCTGAGGTTACCAAGGTGGTCAAAAAGCTCCTTGGTGGCAAGGCCCCGGGGGTGGATGAGATCCGCCCGAAGTTCCTTAAGGCCCTGGATGCTGTGGGCGTGTCTTGGTTGACACGACTCTGCAGCATCGCGTGGACATTGGGGTCGGAGCCCATGGACTGGCAGACTGGGGTGGTGGTCCCGCTTTTCAAGAATGGGGTTCAAGAAGGGGTTCCAACTATCGTGGGATCACACTCCTCAGCCTTCCCGGTAAGGTCTATTCAGGGGTTCTGAAGAGGAGGACCTGCTGGATAGTCGAATCTCGGATTCAGGAGGAGCAGTGTGGTCCTGGTCGTGGAACTGTGTACCAGCTCTATACTCTCGGCAGGGTCCTTGAGGGTGCATGGGAGTTTGCTCAACCAGTCTACATGTGTTTTGTGGACTGGGAGGGAGAAGGCATTCGACCGTGTTCCTTGGGGAATACTGTGGGGAGTGATCCGGAAATATGGGGTATCAGACCACCTAATCCAGGCGGTTCGTTCCCTGCATGACCGGTGTCAGAAATTGGTTCGCATTGCCCGCAATAGGTCGACCTCGTTTCCAGTGAGAGTTGGACTTTGACAGGGCTGCCCTTTGTCACCGACTCTGTTCCTTACTTTCATGGACAGAATTTTTAGGCGCAGCCAGGGCGTTGAGGGGTTTCAGTTTGGTGGCCGCAGGATTTGGTCTCTGCTTTTTGCAGATGACATGGTCCTGCTGGCTTCATCGAGCAGTGACCTTCAACTCTCACTGGATCGGTTCGCAGCTGAGTGTGAAGTGGCTGGGATGAGAATCAGCACCTCCAAGTCCGAGTCCATCGTTCTCGCCCGGAAAAGGGTGGAGTGCCATTTCCGGGTCGGAGATTAGGTCCTGCCTCAAGTGGAGGAGTTTAAATACCTCGGGTTCTTGTTCACGAGTGAGGGAAGGATGAAACGTGAGATGGACAGGCGGATTGGTGCGGCGTCTACAGTGATGCGGACTCTGCACCGGTCTGTCGTGGCTCAGCTCTCAATTCCATCAGCTTTGGATAGTGACCGAACGGACAAGATTGCGGGTACATGCGGCCAAAATGAGTTTTTTCCCCAGGGTGGCTGGGCTCTCCCTTAGAGATAGGGTGAGAAGCACTGTCATCCGGGAGAGACTCGGAGTAGAACCGCTGCTCCTCCGCATTGAGAGGAGTCAGATGAGGTGGTTCGGGCAGCTGGTTAGGATGCCTCCCGGACGCCTCCATCGGGAGGTGTTCAGGGCATGTCCAACCGATAGGAGGCCTCGGGGAAAACCCAGGACACGTTGGAGAGACTATATCTCTCAGCTGGCCTGAGAACGCCTCGGCATCCGCTGGGAAGAGCTAGACGAAGTGGCCGGGGAGAGGGACCTCTGGGCTTCCCTGCTCAGGTTGCTGCTCCCGCGACCCGACCTCGGATAAGCGGAAGAAAATGGATGGATGGATGGATACTGGGTGACTTCAACGCTCATGTTGGCAGCAACAGTGAGACCTGGAGAGGTGTGATTGGGACGAACGGCCCCCCTGATCTTGTCCAACCGATAGGAGGCCTCGGGGAAGACCCAGAACACACTGGTCATGTCTTTCAGCTGGCCTGGGAACTTTGGACACCCCTGGTTTATTGTACCAAAGAGGTACAAGGTAATAATAAAAAAAACATTAAATGTAAATAAAAAATATTTAATGACATGAAATAAGTATTTGACCCCACCAACCAGCACGCATTTTCACCCCCACGGACTGGTTATGAAATACACAAAATGGTCCTGTCCTTAACAATACTTAACTGTTGATATAGTACTTTGACAAAGTACAAAGTAATTCAACCAAAAACAACCAACAGATCTATGGTAAAATCTAGCAGAACTACTACGACTAATAAACTCAAAGTGTTCAAAAAAACAGCAGAGACCACAGCGTAAGAGGCAGGAAGCGGAGCAACAAGGCACTAAAAGACATGCATATAAAACCAGGGAGCTAATAAAAAGCAAACAAGGGCACATGAAGGTAGTGGTACAGAATATACAACTCACGATTTCTCCATTTCTGATTGTGTCCAAGTGCCTCGTTGCTCCGCCCTCCCAGCTACCAGACCAAGCTGCCTGAAACACAGAGCAGAGACAGACCAGACAGAAACAGGAACTGCAAAATAAAAGCACAAAGCGATATAGCCCATTTGTAGCAACAGTAAATAATTGAAGACGAGTTGCAACAAGTGTAAAAAAACAAAAAAACGCAGGAGTTATCTCTGGTTCACGTGGACATGATGAACTTGTGAACCGGGTGCCGCCGTCTCCGTCCTCCTTCCTAATTGTGACTGGCCGCTCCCACTAAGGGTTGACTTCCCCCACCTTTAACCTTGATGTGCCTCCACGGGTCATGTCGGTAATGAGCCATGTGTTCTCCCCGGGCTCCTTTTCATCACAGCAGACTCTCAAGCTAAAGTGTCGTTCCCCCATCTGGCTCCCATGCGCGTCTCCACACTGACGGCAGTGTTTGCCCTCCTGAGGTGTTTCGCCTTTTAACTTGAACGTAATTGGCCCCCAGATGTAAGGAGGGCCACTTTTATTAGTTGCCATGCAAAGGTCATTATTGAACATTCACTCTCAAGGTCAAAAAGACGATAAATCCCCGGTTTGACCCAATCATGGGAGAAAGATGTCACGAAAAATGACCTAATGGTGCATGGATAAAGTCATTTGATGAATCATTGGTAGTTGAATACAAGCTGTGTGAACGATGAACAACCTATAAGGCTTTAAATCGTCGACGCTTACATGTACAGGATGATTTACCCTCTTAATTAGTCTGCATTTTCTCCAAGGTTCCACTTTACATGCACAGGATGTAATTTGATCCATACCCCAAACTGCATCGGCCTTCCCACCTTTAGTTTCATTTTACTGCTGACCAAAAACAAAACGATGGTTAACCCATAAGAAGTCTTTAGATGCACATTAGGTACCCCAGAATGCAGCTTTGCGCTTGGCTTAACTCATCAAGTCCCTAAAGTGTCATAATTATGAGACAAAACGTCCAAATTATGAGATAGATGGTCATAATTATGACGCAAAATGTCAAACCCTTGAAATACAAACTCCACATGTGACAAATGCGCCAGTGAAGAAGAAATTGTGACATTATGAGATAGGAGAAATTAGATAAAAACTAAAAATTATGAGATTAAAAGTCATAATTATGAGATAAGAAAGTTGAAATTACGGGATAAAAAAAATTAAATCATGAAATCATAATTATGAGATAAAAAGTCAAAATTACAGTTACAGCTAAAAACACACACTTATGAGATAAGAAAGTGATCATTATGAGATAAAAAGTCAAAATTATGAGATAAGAAAGTCATGATTATGAGATCAAATGTCAAAATTGCAAGATAAAAAGTCATAATTATGAGACAGGAAAGTAATGATGAGATAATAAGTCATGAAAATGAGAATGAGATAAAAAATCAAAATTACGAGAAATTATGAGATAAGAAAGTCCAAATTACAGTATGAACTAAAAAGTCACAATTATAAGAAACAATTATAAGAAAATTATCACTATGAGATAAAAAGTCAAAATTATGAGACAGGAAAAGCATATGGGAGATAAAAAGTCATGAATGTGAAATAAAAAGTCAAAATTATAAGATAAGAAAGTCATCATTATGAGATTAAAAAGTCAAAATTATGAGATAAAAAGTCATAATGAGGGTAAGAAAGTTGAAATTAAGGGATAAAAAGTTGAAATGATGTCATAAGAATTTATAATTATGAGATAAAAAATCAAAATTATGAGATAAAATCACCATTGTGAGATAAAATGTCAAAATTATGAGACAGAAAAGTCATAATTCTTATCCCTTCAGGGGTCGCCACAGTGAATCCATTGCCTCCATCTAACTCTGTCTTCTGTATCCTCTTCTCTTGCCCCAACTACCTTCATGTCCTCTTTCACTACATCCATACCATATCCAAACCTCCACTTTGGTCTTCCTCTAGGCCTCCTCCCTGGCAATTCAAAACTCAGCATCCTTCTACCAATATATTCACTATCTCTCCTCTGAACATGTCCAAACCATCTCAATCTGGCCTCTCTGACTTTATCTCCAAAACCTCTAACGTGTTGTCCCTCTGATGCGCTCATTCCTGATCCTGTCCATCTTGGTCACACCCAAAGAGAACCTCCGCATCTTCATCTCTGCTACCTCCAGCTCTGCATCCTGTCTTTTCCTCAGCGGCACTGTCTCTAAACCAAACAACATTGCTGGTCTCACCACAGTTTTGTACACCTTTCCTTTCATTTTAGCTGAAACTCTTCTATCACACATCACACCCGACACTTTTCTCCACCCATTCCAGCCTGCTTGCACACGCTTTTTCACCTCTTTTGCACCCTCTCCATTGCTCTGGATTGTTGACCCTAAGTACTTAAAATTCTCCACCTTCTTTATCTCTTCTCCCTGTAACCTCACTCTTCCACTTGGGTCCTTCTCATTTACACACATGTACCCCGTCTTGCTGCAGCTGACCTTCATTCCTCTCCTTTCCAGGGCAAACCTCCACCCCTCAAGCTTCTCCTCCACCTGTTCCCTGCTCTCACTACATATCACAATGTCATCTGCAAACATCATAGTCCATGGAGATTCCTGTCTAACCTCGTCCGTCAGCCTGTCCATCACCATAGCAAACAAGAAGGGGCTCAGAGCTGATCCCTGATGGAGTCCCACCTTCACTCGGAACTCCTCTGTCACACCTGCAGCACACCTCACTACTGTCTTACAGTCCTCGTACATGTCCTGCACCGCTCTAACATACTTCTCTGCCACTCCAGACTTCCTCATACAATACCACAGTTCCTCTCTGGGCACCCTGTCATAAGCTTTCTCCACATCTACAAAAACACAATGCAGCTCCCTCTGACCTTCCCTGTACTTCTCCATCAACATCCTCAAAGCAAATACTGCATCTGTTGTACTCTTTTTTGGCATAAAACCGTACTGCTGTTCACAAATGCTCATGTTTGCCCTTAGTCTAGCTTCAACTACTTTTTCCCATGACTTCATTGTATGGCTCATCAGCTTTATTCCTCTGTAGTTGCCACAATTCTGCACATCTCCCTTGTTCTTCAAAATGGGCACCAGCCCACTTCTCCTCCATTCCTCAGTTATTTTCTCACTGTCTAAGATCTTGTTAAACAACCGGGTCAGGAACTCTACTGCCACCTCTCCTAGACACTTCCATACCTCCACAGGTATATCATCAGGACCGAGTGCCTTTCCATTCTTCATCCTCTTCAATGCCCTCCTCACTTCTTCCTTACTAATCTTTGCTACTTCCTGGTCCACAACAGTCACCTCTTCTATCTCCTAGAAGTCATGACTTCTAGGAAAGTCATAATGAGATCAAAAGTCATGATTGTGAGATAAAAACTCAAAATTAGGAAATAAAAAGTCATAATTATGCCATAAGAACATTAAAATTACAGGATAAAAAAATGTAGTTTATGAAATAACAAGTCATGATTATGAGATAAAAAGTCAAAATTACAGAAAGAGCTAAAAAAGTCAAAACTATGAGGTAAGAAAGTTATCTTTATGTGATAAAATGTCAAAATTACAAGATATAGAGTACTAATTATGAGACAGGAAAGTCATGATGAGATAAAAAGTCATAAATAGGAAAAAAAAAGTCAAAATTATAAGATAAAAAGTCACATGATATGAAATAAGAAAGTTGAATTTACGGGATTAAAAACGTTAAATTATGACATTTGAATTATGAGATAAAAAGTCAAAATTATGAAAAATTATGAGATAGGAAAGTCATAATGAGATAAAAAGTCAAAATTACGAAATAAAAAGTTTAATTTACGGGATTAGTGGATAGTCTAGCTTTGTACTGCTAAACAAAATTAGCTTTCCCTCACAGCTGAACAAACATTTCGTGGGAGCACATTGCTCAACGTGCCCATATAAGGAAGTCCGGGTTTTGTGACGTCAGTGGAACTCGGTGTTGAAAAAAAACTCTGTAAAACACAGCGTGCCTAGCCATCCAAAACTGCTTTCAGAAGTCACTTCCAAATGCGCAACCCTCATTATCTGACGCTCTGCCATCGTTAACACATGAATACAACATTGTAACAACATTTATAGGTCAGAAGAGAGGTAAAGCACAATAGGTCCCCTCCAACAAATAACAAAATAATGAACACCTCCCCAGGGAGGCATCCGGGGGACATCCTAACCAGATGCCTGGCCACCTCACCTCGCTCCTCTCAATGCGGAGGAGCACTCCGAGTCTCTCCCGGATGACAGTGCTTCTCACCTTATGTCTAAGGGAGAGCCCAGCCACCCTGCCGACAAAACTCGGCCACGTGTACCTGCAATCTGGTCCTTTCGGTCACTACCCAAAGCTCATGACCATAGGAGAGCCTTTCGGCTAAGCTCTCTCTTCACCACGACAGACCGGTGCAGAGTCTGCAACACTGCAGACTCTGCACGAATCCGTCTGTCCATCTTGCGTTCCTTCTATCCCTCACTCGTGAACAAGACCCCGAGGTACTTAACATCGTCATACAGGGAACGAACTGCCTGAATTAGGTGGTTCAATGCCCCATATTCCCAGAGCACTCCCTACAGCATTCCCCAAAGAACACGGTCGAATGTCTTCTCTGAGTCTACAAAACATATGTAGACTGGGTGAACTCCCATGCACCCTCAAGGACCCTGCCGAGAGTATAGAGTTGGTCCACAGTTCCACGACCAGGACAAAAACCACACTGCATCTCCTGAATCCGAGATTCGACTATCCGACGGATCCCCCTCTCCAGAACCCCTGAATAGACCTTACCGGGAAGGCTGAGGAGTGTGATCTCACGATAGTGAGAACACACCCTCTGGTCCCCCTTCTTGAAAAGTGGGACCATCTCATTCACCCCCAGGGTCTTGAACTTTTTGACCACCTCGGTAACCTCCGCCCGAAAGATAGGAGAACTCGCCTCAGAGTCCCCAGGCACTACTTCCTTGTTGAAAGACGTTTCAGTGGGATTGAGGAGGTCTTCAAAATATTCCTTCCACCGGTCTACAACATCTCAAGTCGAAGTCAGCAGCACACCATCCTCACCATACACAGTGTTGCACAGCTGTGCACGGCTTCCCCCCTCCTGAGACGGCTGATGGTGGTCCAGAATCTTTTTGAAGCCGGAAGTCGTTTTCCATGGCCCCTCTGAACTCCGGCATCCTCCCCCACCATCGAAACCAACTCACCACGGTGATCGGTTGACAGCTCCGCCCCCTTCACCCGTGTGTCCAAAACAACCACAAAGTCAATCATGGAACTGCGGCTCAGGGTGTCCTGGTGCCAAGTGCACATGTGGACACCTTATGCTTGAACATGATGTTCGTTATAGGCAATCCGTGAGGAGCACAGAAGTCCAATAGCAAAACACTGCGCGGGTTAAGATCAGGGGGGCCGTTCGTCCCAATCACACCTCTCCAGGTCTCACTGTTGCTGCCAACATGAGCGTTGAAGTCACCCAGTATCCATCCATCCATCCATTTATTTTCTTCCGCTTATCCGAGGTCGGGTCGCGGGAGCAGCAACCTGAGCAGGGAAGCCCAGAGGTCCCTCTCCCCGGCCACTTCGTCTAGCTCTTCCCAGCGGATGCCGAGGCGTTCTCAGGCCAGCTGAGAGATATAGTCTCTCCAACGTGTCCTGGGTTTTCCCTGAGGCCTCCTACTGGTTGTACGTGCCCTGAACACCTCCCCAGGAAGGCGTTTGGGAGGCATCCTAACCAGATACCCGAGCGATCTCATCTGACTCCTCTCAATGCGGAGGAGCAGCGGTTCTACTCACCCTATCTCTAAGGGAAAGCCCAGCCACCCTGCGAAGAAAACTCATTTCGGCTGCTTGTACCTGCGATGTTGTCCTTTCGGTCACTACCCAATGCTCATGACCATAGGTGAGGGTAGGAAAGTAGATCGACCGGTAAATTGAGAGCTTTGCCTTTTGGCTCAGCTCTCTTTTCCCCGCGACAGACCGGTGCGGAGTCCGCATCACTGCAGACGCCGCACCAATCCGCCTGTCCATCTCACGTTCCATCCTTCCATCACTCGTGAACAAGACCCCGAGGTACTTAAAATCCTCCACTTGAGGCAGAACCTCATCCCCGACCCGGAGATGGCACTCCACCCTTTCCCGGGCAAGAACCATGGACTCGGACGTGGAGGTGCTGATTCTCATCCCAGCCGCTTCACACTCAGCTGCGAACCAATCCAGTGAGAGTGGAAGGTCACTGCTCGATGAAGCCAACAGGACCACATCATCTGCAAAAAGCAGAGATCGAATCCTGCGGCCACCAAACTAAAACCTCTCAACGCCCTAGCTGCGCCTAGAAATTCTGTCCATGAAAGTAGTGAACAGAATCGATGACAAAAGGCAGCCCTGGCGAAGTCCAACCCTCACTGGAAACGGGTCCGACTTATTGCCGGCAATGCGAACCAAACTCTGACACCGGTCATACAGGGAATGAACCGCTTGGATTAGGTGGTCCGATACCCTATATTCCCGGAGCACTCCCCACAGTATTCCCCGAGGAACACGGTCGAATGCCTTCTCCAAGTCCACAAAACACATGTAGACTGGTTGGGAAAACTCCCATGCACCCTCAAGGACCCTGCCGAGAGTATAGAGTTGGTCTACAGTTCCACAACCAGGACGAAAACCACACTGCTCCTCCTGAATCCGAGATTCGACTATCCGGCGGATCCTCCTCTCCAGAACCCCTGAATAGACCTTACCGGGAAGGCTGAGGAGTGTGATCCCACGATAGTTCGAACACTCCCTCCGGTCCCCCTTCTTGAAAAGCGGGACCACCACCCCGGTCTGCCAGTCCAGTGGCACCGACCCCGACGTCCACGCAATGCTTCAGAGTCGTGTCAACCAAGACACGCCCACAGCATCCAGGGCCTTAAGGAACTCCGGGCGAATCTCATCCACCCCCGGGGCCTTGCCACCAAGGAGCTTTTTGACCACCTTGGTGACCTCAGCCCCAGAGATAGACAAACCCGACTCAGAGTCCCCAGGCACTGCGTCCATGTTGGAAGGCGTGTCGGTGGGATTGAGGAGGTTTAACCTCTCGTTTACTGGGTTAAACTCCAACGTGCAGGCTTGGAGCCGGGGGGCAACAAGAATTGCCACCCCTGCTCGTGGCCTCTCATTGCTGGCAACACCAGGGTGGAATGAAGTCCAGCCCCTCTCGAGAGGACTGGTTCCAGAACCCTTGCTGTGCATTGAGGTGAGTCCGACTATGACTAGCCGGAATTTCTCCGCCAGAGAGGTGACATTCCACATACCGACAATTCGCTTCTGTAGCCGAGGATCGGACCGCCAAGGCCTCTGCCACCGGCCACCACCCAGCTCTCTTTGCACCCAACCCCTTTGGCCGCTCCCATGAGTGGTAAGCTCATGGGAGGGGGGACCCACGTTACATTTTCGGGCTGTGCCCTAGCGGGCCCCACCAGTGCAGGCCCGGCCACCAGACGCTCGCCATCGTGCCCCGCCTCCGGGCCTGGCTCCAGAGGGGGGCCCCGGTGACCCGCGTCCGGGCGAGGGAAAAAGAAGTCCATTGTTGTAAATCATCATCAGGGTCTTTTGAGCCACTCTTTGTCTGGTCCCTCCCCTATGACTGGTTTGTCATGGTTGACCCTACCAGGGGCACGAAAGCCCCCAACTTAGCTCCTAGGATCATTTGGACACGCAAACTCCTCCACCACAATAAGGTGGTGGCTCAGGGAGGAGACTATTCAAATAAAGACTCCAAAATAGAACACTTAGATCCACCCACCATTACATGCTAAATATAGCCATTAAATAGCAACAGTGAGTATAGCAAGAGTATGTAAAAAATGGAAACTGATGACAGGTAATTCTCCAGTAAACGCAATTCTCAGACAAAAAACATCACTGTTGGGCATCTCTGTGTGGAGTTTGCATGTTCTCCCCGTGCGCGAGTGGGTTTTCTCCAGGTACTCCGGTTTTCTCCCACATTCCAAAAGCATGCATGTTAGTTTAATTGGCGACTCTTAATTGTCCATAGGTATGATTGTGTGTTTGTCTATATGTGCCCTGTAATTGACTGGAGACTATTCCCCCCTCTCGTCCAAAGCCAGCTGGGTTTCATACCCGCGACCCTAAAGAGGATAAGCGGCATAGAAAATGAATGAATGACTGAATGAGCTTGTATCGCAGTTAGAAATGTTTTTCATGCAGGCCCTATCTAGGACACCCTTGACGGGTCCTTGACGTGGCATCCTTCTGTCAAAATGGCTGCCGACGGCTCGTTCTTTTAACGGTTTCTCCTCAAAAGTCGACTTAATGGTAATATTTCGTTAGGCAAGTGGTTGGCCAATTAGCCGAAGACTTTTGCTTATGTTCGTAGTTAATGTAACGCACGTTTGAAGCAATAACATGAGTGGATGGGCTGGATTTTCAGAAGATGAGCTGCGGAGATTGCAACAAAACGAAAAAGGTTACGCTTTTGCATGAATGTTTACTTTGTGTGATGTCTCTTTCTACTTTGTGTGGTTCATTCTGTTTGCTACTTTACATACTGTCTCTTTCTCCTTTGTTTGTTTGTACTATTTTGATTGACGTATTTCCTCGTGCTACTTTGTATGATGTATTTCCTTGTACTGTTTTTATTGATTTGTACTACTTTGTATGTCTCTTTCATTACTGTATGATGTGGCTTTCTGTTTTTTGATTGATGCTTGGTTACATATTTTTACTACTTTTCAATGATGTGTCTTTTTGCACTCTGTTTGCTTCTGTGTGGAAGTTTGCTTTATACCCCTCTTTTTACTACTTTGCATGATAACTTCTTTTTGTTCACGGCTTGCGTCTACTTTGCAGAATCTGCGGTTGCCAACATGCACAAGCCAAGACCTCCCAGCCGGAGTCTGCAGCAAAGGCAGCGGGAGAGAAGATTGCATCGAGTTGCAGAAATAAGCGCTGGATTGCGTTCTAATGGGCTACCACCAGACCAGCAACTTAATCAACAACCAGTGGCGGACCAACACGTTGCTCCAGCCATCAAAAAAGAAGAAACGACCCAAGAAAAGTCAAAAGATAATGTAGAGGAACCACTTCCAGCCGTGAAGGAGCTGGATCTACAACAGATTCAACTGTTAGTGTGTTTACTTTTTATGTTATTCACTATGTGCCTCAAAAACAAACATTGGTTACAATTTTGGTGTTGGATCACAGCCGAGACAAAACTCGCCTGGAGCAACTGCAACAGGAGCAAAAAATGATGGAAGAGCGGAATAAGCGTAAGAAGGCTCTGCTCGCCAAAACCATCGCTGAGAAGTAGGTGTTTTGGTCGGCTATATGACACACGATCATTGCTGCTCACAGTTTTAGTGCTCTGAAGGTCCAAACAAACTCAAGCTGAGGCGGTGAAGCTACAGAGGATCCAGAAGGAGCTGCAAACCCTTGATGACATGGTTTCCAACGATGTCAGCATACTAAGAGGAAAGATAGAGGAAGCCAGCTGGGACTACTCGGCTGCGAGGTAGCAACACTCATTTACATGCATGTAAAACATATAGCAGGTGTGCCCATAGTGTGGCCCGGGGCTCATTTGCGACGTGTGGATGTGTTTTTTTCTAAACTGACCCAAGCAAACCTGTAAATAAAAAATTAAAAAAGGGCAGTAATTTTATGAGAACAAGACAAAATATTTAGAGAATAAATGCATAATATTAAGAGGGGGAAATAGCATGAAGTTGAAAGTATGTAGAAAGAAGCAAAGAATTCAAATAATACAGCTTCATGCATCCATTCTATACCGCTTATCCTCATTAGGCTTGCGGGTGTGCTGGAGCCTATCCCAGCTGACTTCGGGTGGGAGGCGGGGTGCACCCTGGACTGGTCGCCAGTCAATCGCAGGGCACATATATACAAACACCTCAGCCTTACCGGTAAGGTCTATTCAGAGGTTCTGGAGAGAAAGATCCGCCGGATAGTCAAATCTCGGATTCAGGAGGAGCAGTGTGGTCCTGGTCGTGGAACTGTGGACCAGCTCTATACTCTCGGCAGGGTTCTTGAGGGTGCATGGGAGTTTGCCCAACCAGTCTACATGTGTTTTGTGAACTTGGAGAAGGCATTCGATCGTGTTCCTCGTGGAATACTGTGGGAAGTGCTCCAGGAAAATATAAGGTATCTGACCACCTAATCCAGGCGGTTCGTTCCCTGTATGACCGGTGTCAGAGTTTGGTTCGCATTGCCGGCAATAAGTCGGCCTCGTTTCCAGCGAGAGTTGGGACACCGCCAGGGCTGCCCTTTGTTACCGATTTTGTTCACTATTTTCATGGACAGAATTTCTAGGCACAGCCAGGGCGTTGAGGGGGTTCAGTTTGGTGGCCACAGGATTCGGTCTCTGCTTTTTGCAGATGACGTGGTCCTGCTGGCTTCATCGAGCAGTGACCTTCAACTCTCACTGGATCGGTTCGCAGCTGAGTGTGAAGCGGCTGGGATGAGAATCAGCACCTCCAAATCTGAGTCTACGGTTCTCGCCCGGAAAAGGGTGGAGTGCCATCTAAGGATCGGGGGTGCGGCCCTGCCTCAAGTGGAGGAGTTTAAATACCTCGGGGTCTTGGAAGGATGGAACGTGAGATGGACAGGCGGATTGGTGCAGCGTCTGCAGTGATGCGGACTCTGCGCCGCATAGAGACTCTAATTGAGGCAAAGCTCTCAATTTACCTGTGGATCTACGTTCCTACCCTCACCTATGGTCATGAGCTTTGGGTAGTGACCGAAAGGACAAGATCGTACAAGCAGCCGAAATGAGTTTTCTCCGCAGGGTGGCTGGGCTCTCCCTTAGAGATAGGGTGAGAAGCACTGTCATCCGGCAGAGACTCTGAGTAGAACCCCTGCTCCGCCGCATTATAAGGAGCCAGATGAGGTGGCTCGGGCATCTGGTTAGGATGCCTCCCGGATGCCTCCCTGGGGAGGTGTTCAGGGCACGCCCAACCGGTAGGAGGCCACGGGGAACACCCAGGACACGCTGGAGAGACTATGTCTTTCAGCTGGCCTGGGAAGGCCTCGGGATCCACCGGGAAGAGCTGGATGAAGTAGCCGAGGAGAGGAAAGTCTGGGCTTCCCTGCTTAGGCTGCTGCCCCCGCGACCCGACCTCGGATAAGCGGAAGAAAATGGATGGATTGATGGATAATAAGTTCATAATAGAATAAAAATATTAAAAGCATAAGGGAAAAATGTAAAAAAGGAAAGTTGAAATATTTGTTCAAAAAGCAGCAAAAAGTGTAATTCTGACTATACTAATAACACGCTTTGTCACCGATAACCCAAAACTGATATGCAGGCTGTTTATATATATATATATATATATATA
>QODF01000019.1:503234-593234 GCA_024372805.1 Oostethus manadensis
GACCTGGAAAAGGCATTCGACCGTGTCCCTCGTGGTGTCCTGTGGGGGGTGCTCCGGGAGTACGGGATTGATGGTCCGCTTCTACGTGCCATTCGGTCCTTGTACAATCGAAGCAGGAGCCTGGTTCGCATTGCCAGCAGTAAGTCGAGCTTGTTTCCGGTGAACGTTGGCCTCCGCCAAGGCTGCCCTTTGTCACCGATTCTGTTCATAATCTTCATGGACAGAATTTCTAGGCGCAGTCAAGGTGTTGAGGGAGTCCAGCTTGGTGACCTTAGGATCTCGTCTCTGCTATTTGCAGACGATGTGGTCCTTATGGCCTCATCAGGCTGTGACCTTCAGCGTTTACTGGAGCGGTTTGCAGCTGAGTGTGAAGCTTCTGGGATGAGACTCAGCACCTCCAAATCCGAGGCCATGGTTCTCAGTCGGAAACGGGTGGACTGTACCCTCCGGGTTGGGAGTGAGGTCTTGCCTCAGGTGGAGGAGTTCAAGTATCTCGGGTTCTTGTTCACGAGTGAGGGAAGGTTGGAGCGTGAGATCGACAGACGGATCGGTGCAGCATCTGCAGTAATGCGGTCGCTGTACCGGACCGTCGTGGTGAAGAGAGAGCTGAGCCGGAAGGCAAAGCTCTCTGTTTACCGATCGATCTACGTTCCCACCTTCACCTATGGTCATGAGTTATGGATCATGACCGAAAGAATGAGATCGCGGATACAAGCGGCAGAAATGAGTTTCCTTCGTAGGGTGGCTAAACTCACCCTAAGAGATAGGGTGAGGAGCTCGGCCATCCGGGAGGAGCTCAGAGTAGAGCCGGTGCTCCTTCACATTGAGAGGAGCCAGTTGAGGTGGGTCGGGCAACTAGAGCGGATGCCTCCCGTGCGCCTCCCTGGTGAGGTGTTTCGGGCATGCCCAGATGGGAGAAGGCCCCCGGGAAGACCTAGGACACGCTGGAGGGACTATGTCTCACAGCTGGCCTGGGAACGCCTTGGTGTCCTCCCGATGGAGCTGGAAGAGGTCACTGGGGACCGGGAAGTCTGGACTTCCCTACTGAAGCTGCTGCCCCCGCAACCCGGACCCGGATAAGTGGAGGAAAAAGGATGGATGGATAATATTATTTCGTTAAAGGGACAGAAATATCTTCAAAGCCCAATTCGTATTACGGATTTTTCATATAATAAGGTTTCCGTAGATCAAGTATTGTGCAATTCCGGCAACTCTGCAAAAATGTCATTATGAACTTAAACACCTAATCATTCTATTGAACAACCATGCAAGGCAGGAGAGATAAAGTAAGAAAAATACAATAACAATAAATAAGTACAAAACATAAAACTTAAAATAAGTAGTGCAATAATAATACATAATTATGTTAAAAAAAAGTCCAGTCTTGTGTGTGCTTTTATCGCACCTCCTCTGTTGTGTTGAAAAGTCGCATGGCGTGGGGGAGGAAGGATCTTCTCAGTCTTTCAGTTGAGTTGGACAGTGATAGTAATCTGCCACGGAAACTTCTCTTCGGTCGGGAGATAATGCTGGTCGTCCATGATGGAAAGGATCCTCCTCAGTGTCCCTTGCTCTCTATGAAATTGTATGGAATAAAATGACATGCGTAAATTATATGTCCGGACTTTGGGGGGGGGCGTCGGTTAAATGGTGCTAAAGTGCAGTTGAGGTTCTAAACAAGATGTGAGCTTTGTCAAACGCAAGGGCAGCGAGGCGGCCAAAGCAAAGATGTTTACTTCTGGTGGTGTTTTTTCCAAAGGGGGAGGAGTCTCGTTGAAGGTTGTGTTAAAAGTCAGCCAGTACTACGTAACCAAAACTTCTCATTTGCCCGAAAGAGACAGAGAGTGCGGCTCCATAGCCTGAAGGACGGACGGCAACTGCCTTCGTCTCTTTACATTACTGCATCGTTGTCACTGCATTATTACGGCATTACTACTGCACTATTCCCGCATCATTAGCGCATTATTCCTGCGTCCTTACTGCGTTATTCCTGCATCATTCCTGCAGCGGAGCAGGCGGTGCGGCCACATCTGGTCGTCATCAGAAGGGGCAGCGTCTCTTCCTGCTCACATGTGACTTCAGCAGTGTGTAAAGACAAGTCCAAGAGGAGGTTTTAGAAAACATTCCTGAAGTTTTACAACAAGAAGTTGTTCTTTTCGGGGTGTATGGATTGACTTTGAGCCTTGATTGCGGGAAAAGAAGCGGGAGAAACCCTAAACTTTTTGTTTTTTGGTTTTTTTTACTTGGAGCCCTTCGAGGCTCTGATTCTTTGTCTTCTCCAATAAAACCAATCAAAGCTTCTCCCCAACGGAAAGCAAGGATCTACTTCGTTTCCCCATTTTCTTGTGGGTTGCTGCCGCGTCATGACTTCTAGTTACACGCATGGAATGGACAGGAACCGCTTGGAGAGTCCCGTCACCGCTAACCTGGACAACTTGCAAGCCAAGAAGAACTTCTCTGTGAGCCACCTTCTGGATCTGGAAGAAGCAGGGGAAATGGTCGGCAGTCAGGCCGATGAGAGTGTCGGGGAGGCTGGGAGAAGTTTGCTGGAGTCTCCCGGAATGACCAGTGGAAGCGACACAAACCAACAGGACAGTAAGTGGCTGAGGGCAACCGCCTTTTCACCTTTTATCATAATTAATACAAGTCATCAATGCATTCATACAAAAGTAGACTTTAATGTACCACAAACTCAACCAAATTTTTCCTTTGTAAGCACAGGGTGTCCCTAAAGTGCAATACAGTTACATCAACGCAGTATACATACATAAAATACATCATGTAATACATTTTAATATTATTAAATTGATTATTTTATTATTATTGATTTATTATGTATTTTAAAAAAAATTATTCATGAACTTTCTTTGTATAATGTGTTTAATTGTCTATGTCCACACTTTCAGGACACCTGCAGAATTCCATATGCACATTTTTGTTGGTATTTTCACATTTCTAAGGTGTTTCTACAACGTGTTAAATAGTCAGTTGTCCAGAAGACAACAATCAAAAGTCTTTCTGGCGCAGCAAGGAGCAAAAACAAAAAGGACGTGTTTTGGGGGTGGGGAGGAGGGCTTTAATGGGTGTTGTTGTTATTTTTAAAGGCTAAAAATGAGCGCAGTGACCGAGTGGAAGTGGTCGGGTCACGTCGTTAATTTCAGCTTATTTTCCGCCTGTCAAACACTCTCACACCATCTGACCCTAATCGTTTGTCATAATTAACACGCTTGTCTTTAGGCAGCCATTAAACACATCTCCTTACTGGTTCACCACATGCACACTTGTGATTTACTGTGCCACTATTGTGGAAAACAATATTTAAAAAATATTAGAATATACCATAAAACGTGTGGCATTACGTTAGTTTTGTGTGTTTCCTTCATATTGTCTGAGTACAGGGGTTTCCAAAGTGTTTCTATTGGATTGCATTTTTAAAAAATGCAACAAAAGGAGTAAAATTAGACACCAGGAAAGGTAATTTGGGTAGAAATTGTGTGTGAATGCTGTACGGAAAATGTGTAATCTGGGGGAAAGTGGTAGATTTGGGAATGTGAAAAAGTTATTATGAATGTTTTGGCGCTAGAACACTGGGTTGAGAAATGCAGGCTATTGAGAAACATTTTTAACATTTTTACAGTTTTGGCCTGCAAAATGTGAAATTTCAAAGAAAACTAGTCATTTTTGGATTGTTACATAAAGAATGTCTGAATTGAGCTGAATGTTTTATATTGGAATGGCTTGAATCCGTTGAAAAATGGGAGAAAGGTGGGTATGTTGTCACGGAAAATGTGGAATTACATTTTTTTCCTTATTAGCTATCATGTTTGCAAAAACATTTTGACACTGGAATGGTCTGAATGGGCTGCAAAATGTGCAAGTCAGTGAGCGTCACAAAATGAGGGAATGAGATTATGAACTATGCAACCTTAGTTGCATAATAACATATAACATACATATTTATTATCTCTATGCTACATTAGATACAGTATATCCCTATTATCTTATTGTATGAATGATCTTCACCATTCACACAACATTACTAATGATTAAACTATTAATAATAAGCTCATCTTAAAGACAATTTTCTTGAAATATATAATAACTAATAGAATAAAAATGCCATGTAAACATGAGTTGGTTTAAGCCTGTTTTTTGAAAAGGCAAAAGTTCATTCAGAATGCGGCCCTCTGTTGAAAACACCCCTACCTTTGTATAATTTGCATAAAACACATTTTTACAACTGCAGCACATCAACATCTTATCACTTTAATGCTTTATTTTGGCAATGCTAGCGTTCCCTTTCACACCTTCAACACCTTCTATCACTCTCCTTCTTATCAGAAAATGCTTAGGAAAAGTCCAAGAAGGAAGAGAATATGCTTACACTTGCGTGAAATGGAACATTTGACTCAAATGGCGCCGCCAGGAAAATCGTTTGTGTAATTGATCTTATTTTATGCTGCTTTTTTAATGAAGGGTGAAAGGTCCGCTACTTTTTGAACCTATCCACTTGTAATTGAATCTAATGTGAGCCGCAGACATGTCAATCACTCGCAGGGTGATGGTCTGAGCACCAGGCGTATCACTGGACACAGTTAGATGGCAAAAAGTGGAGGCAGGCATTAAACTAACCTTTACCTCGTGGCGAACGCTATGCAAACATTGATGTTGCTGCTCACCTGCAGTAATGCACAATTGTAATACAGTAAAAAAATTAAAAGTAATGGACGGTAAATTAGTAATAGTACAGATGAATAATATTTTTATTTTAAAGTACTGTACAGGAGTGGCTCCACTCCAGTGGAATTCCATATTCTGTAGAAGTAGTAGTACAGTATAATTTGCTCTTTAAATGCACTGTATGTAGTATATGTAGTAGTATATGTAGTATATGTAGTATATGCAGTAGCCATAGTAGTACAGCAGCCATAGTATAGTATAATATATTTATTTAAAAGTACATGTAAAGTAAGGAAAACTTGTGGTAGTATTTTTGTGCTTTAAAAGTAATGGACTAAATAATAATAGTAATGCAGTATAATATTTTTCTTTAACAGTACTGTACAGCAGCAGTAGCGGTAGTAGTACACGCTAACATGAAGTAGTCACAGTAGTACTACAGTATAATATTTTTTCTTAAACTCCTGAACATTATTAGTAGTAATACAATATAATCAGTTCTTTAAATGTACTGTACAGTAGTGGTGCTTGTACAGTATAATACGTTTTTCTTAAAGTAATTATAGTAGTACTAGGACAGTATAATAGTGTAAACGGCAGCTTTGAATGTTGCAAGTTCAGATGAATATGCAAGTAATTCCTGTTGCACTACAATACACGGCTGAATAAACGATTATTTTCTTTTCATATATATATATACATATATATATATAGTATTTATTACATCTTTTTCTTTCAATGATGAATTTACGATTTCTTCATATGGTTGGAACGAATTATGACTTAAATGACACTTTGTGTGTGCGTGTGTGTGTAATGTGTGTGTAATGTGTGAGTATGTCCAGACTTTACAGACAAAGAGATGTTTTGACGAAGTGTCCGTATTGATGTTGTTCTCTGACAGACGAGCAGACCAACACAGAGGAGAAGAAAAAGAGGAAGCAGCGCAGGAACAGGACCACCTTCAACAGCAGTCAGCTGCAGGCTCTGGAGAGAGTGTTTGAGAGAACGCACTACCCCGACGCCTTTGTACGCGAGGACCTGGCCCGCCGGGTCAACCTCACCGAGGCCAGAGTGCAGGTAAGCGACACAAAGGCTGCGAACGGCTGTCTTGTGCGACCACTTCCACTGTGGGCCACTTACAGTATATATTTTTATATACACACAGTATATATGGAAAATGGGGATTTTGGGAAAAAGTGGGACATTTTTTAATGTGGGAAATTGTTGTCCTGAATGTTTGGATGTTAATGATAATTTTAGTAGGTTGGGAATTGGGAGTATGAAAAACAATGAATAAAAGAATTGTCAAAATAATAGCATATAACAAATATAGGTGGCCTAGTGGTTAGCAGGTTGGCCTCACAGTCAGGGGATGGAGGGTTTGAATCTCCGTTGGAACATGTCTGTGTGGAGTTTGCACGTTCTCCCCATGCTGAAGCGGCTTTTCTTATCCCGCAAACCCCAAAACATGCATGCTAATGTTAATGGCATGGTGTAAATGGTGCATCGCTGGGTGTGAATGCTGGTTTGTATGTACAGTATGTGTCCTGTGATTGGCTGGCGACCAGTCCGCTGTGTGCACCCCGCCTCTTGCCCTCTCATCCTGCTTACCCGTGAGCCGAACGAAGACAAGGACTATAGAAAATGAATGAATGAATGAATGATAAAAATGACAAATGTAAATATAGGAGGGAAACTGACAGAATGTAAATAAATATAATAAAAAATAAAACAAGAGTTATAAAATAAAAAGGGATAAGTGAATAATAATAAACAAAATTTAAGAGTAATAATACATAGCAAATAAAATAAATATTGATAAAATAATAATAATTAAATAAATTAACGTGATAAACTAAAATTAAAAATTGATAGAATAATAACAAGTAATTTTCATTTGAAAGAATAAATACCCGGAAAATTAATAATGATTAAAGATAAAACACGACAGAATATAGAAAAATATAAGAGGAAAAAGCGATAAAACAAAAATGGATAAACAAATGGTAAGGGTGAATACAATTCAAATTTGAAAGCATAATAATAAATAATAAAATAGTGATTTAAAGTGGAGAAAGTGACAGAATATAATGTATAAATAAATGCATGCTATAGATTAATCAATAATCAGTAATAAGGCTCAGTGAATGACACGTTTCTCCATATTGTTGAAATTCTCATATATGCTTTTGCTGTTGATGGACAACTGATTGTGTATTTAATTCTGCTGTTGTGTAGTATACACTTGTAAACATTGGCAAAGAGTGCCATGTTATTGTGTAGCAGACCACATGGTAGAGTTAATAACTTTGATTACACATTCAGTTCATCAGCGTACAACTTGAACAGTGTGAACATCCAAAAGCTCTTTCAAGACACAGTTTTACACAAATTGTTTGACGAGGGCACACTATCCGAAGTCACAACACAGGGGGAAAAAATTTAGGTAAAAAATGGGTTAACTTTGTGATTTCCTTTTTTTTGTTTCACTTTCGGCTTTTCCTCGTCAGGGGTCTCTGCCGCGACTTAATCGCATGCACGGTTGGGACTTAGTTTTGCACACCGCATGCCCTTCCTGACAACGCTAACCGGGAAGCCATGAAAGGCAGAAGTGTGCACTGTTAGCCACCAGGGATTTGGCATTTGTGATTAATTACAGACGGTCATAGATTAATCTTTTAATTGTATATACCGTTAAAGTTGGTTCAAAGACTGAAAACACCGGGAATTCTGATCCTCAACAAGAATTTCCACTTTTTACAATAAAAAAAATTAAATACGGGAAAATATTTTTAAAAAAAGGAAATAAGATGATTGCCAGGAATGTTGTGATAATGGACCAACATCAATAAACACACGTCAGCTAAAAGCTAAACAAAAGACAATTCAAAACCACAAAGCACTTAAATCAGAAGTATCCAAAGTACGGCACGGGGGCCATTTATGGCCCGTGTCTGTTTTTTTACATTTGAAAAATATAATTTAACAAAACTAAAACAATAAGCAAAAATTGAAAAATCAGCAGTTATTTTACAAGAATAACATCTAAATATTAAGAAAAAAATGCTGTAATCTAACAAATGACTTCATAATTTTTTAAATTATGATGAAAAATGGAATTTCAATATCAGTTAAAGTTTCAGTAGTTAAAATTTCAGTAGCAAGTTAAAAACAAAACAACATGTAGGAAAGTCAAGTAAAAAAAAAATCAGCAAAATGGAAAAATGAGCAATCATTTTACAAGAAGAAAGTCAAAATAATAAGAGAAAAACAGTTGTATTAAAAAAAATGTATTCATAAGAATGAACTCTTATTAGGCAACATGTCATTTTTGTTGCATGGAGTTCAAATATTAAATAAAAATTTACTTTTTAAGAGTTGTAATATAAGAAACAAACAAAACAAGTTAGGTTGTGGGAAAGGTTACAATATGGGAATACAATCATAATATTACAAAAAGAAAAGTACAAAGAGTGTTTAACAAGAAGTATTTAAGAAGAAAGTTGAAATAGTTAAAAAAATGTTTAAAATAAACCCATCAAAAATGGAAAAAAGAGAAAAGACTAAACTAATACTCATACAATAATAATAATATACATTTACCTATATCACAAAGCTGAGATGAAGTTTTTTTCTAGCTTGAAATATGTACATAACTTCTCAGCATACATGAAAGTGGCACCTGCATCTTTCCATTTTTCACTGAGGCCTTTTGTGGAAAAAGCTGACGTACAATAGATGGACAAACAAGCAAGCAAGCAGTCAGAGATCAGCGTATGTCTTGAATAATTCCCATAAAACCAAAAACACTAATGTGACAAACCTAGCGGCGTTTGAAAGCGAACATTTAGCCCTTCCAACGGTACGGGTACCATTTCTCTACCGCTCAAACCCACCGAAAAAGAAGCTTTATTTACTCTTGTCCACTAGGAGTCTTTACTTTCCTACCAACAACATCAATGCACATGCACAGTAAAACATTATTTTGTTTTTTTCCAGAAACATGCAGGTTTAAGTGGTGGAATACTCCCTATAATTCCCAATAAGGCCTAATAAAAGGGCGTTCCTCCTACTAAAAAATGTTAGTTTGTGTTTGTAGTGGGAAAAAGAAATGGGGATGCTGGAGCGAGAAGAAAGACCACATCTGTCATTAATGTGTAACAGAAAGCAATGCAGAAAGTCTTTGGGGCTCATTCCTGAGGTCATGCGTCAGCATGCAGCATCTAATAATATCCACTAAGACTTCGCAGCGGGCAACGACACAATCATCGTCGGGTTTGGGAAGAAAGAAGCCACTCGAAAAGGAGTCGCGTTCACCGATCGTGAGCATTTACAGGTCACATATTGTGTGTGTGTGTGTGGGGAGGAGGGGGGGGGGGGATGCTAGTATTACTCCATAACAACACAGCCATAGTTGTGCAGAGACGGAATGAGTATGCATACACACCCAAAACTACGTAGCGCATTGTGCATGGTGTCCCTAAGGCAGGAGTGTCCAAAGTGCGGCCTGGGGGCCATTTGCGGACCGCGGCACGTTCTAAAAATATAATTTATCAAGAAAATTAATCAAAACAACAAAACAAACACAGTAAAAAATGAAAAACCATCATTAGTTTTACCAGAGTATGGTCATTAAGAGAAAAAAGTTGTAAGCTATATTTTAGTAGCATTTAGTTTAGGAAGAAAAACATTATTTCTAATGCCATAATGCAATAAGAAAGAAACAAAAAAGTGATGTTACCAGAATCAGGTCAAATATTATGGGAATAAAGTGGGGAAAGATTTACAAGAAGAAAGTAGAAATTGTAAAAAAAACATCTGTAATTTTGCAAGAATAAAGTCAAAATATTGTCAGAAGAAAAAAGGCGTCTAATTACTTCTAATATTAGGAGCAAAAAATGTCGTTTTAGTTTTTTTTTATATTATGTGTATTTTTGTAGCAATTATTTGTTTTATTTAAAATGTATTTCATTGGGATATTTTTGTAAATTTTTTTTATTAAAGAATAAAAAATACGAAAAAATGAATAATATATGTACAGTATAGTGTACGTGTGTTATTTTATTTCAGGGACAACTTGCGTTATTGCCATTAGGCTGTAACACAAAACTATTGTCACCTTTTGTTTGCATTTGTAAACAACATTTTTATTTTACTGTAGATGTATGTGGGATTCTATTATGGACTGAAGAAGAAGTTAAAAAATTTACTAATAAGGAAAAGAAAGCATAACAGTCAGTGAAACACGCAAAGTGCAACGAAAAAGAACTAGTGAAGCTCATTGTCTGATATCAGTATCAGACACTCATCGTGAAACAGGGGTGGGATCAGGCAAGCTCTGCTTTGATACTTGTAGAACATTTTGGACATTAAAGATGATGAAATTGCAAAAATACATATGTATGTTCATGACATATGATGTGACATACTGTACTTATTACATACTGTACATATGCATGATACACGCATACTTATTCTGTGACTGTTGTTCCACATTAGCCTGACGCAATAACATCATACAATCATGTATGCAATAATGTTACCTACATATGTACGTAAAATGTACAGTATTTACCTACATATGTATGTAATATACGTATATATTCTACCTACATATGCATGTAATATGTATGTAACAGCATGTCTTACTACAAACACGCATATCTATAAACAGCGTTAATGACATGCTGTACAGTCTGTCTGTGTTGCAGAAAAGAAGGTTCCTAATGAAACAACGACAAGTAAAAACTGTATTTGGTTCCTGCAGGTTTGGTTTCAGAACCGGCGAGCCAAGTTCCGCAGGAATGAGCGAGCCATGCTGGCCAGCAAAAACGCTTCCCTCCTGAAATCCTATTCTGGAGAGGTGACTGCGGTGGAGCAGCCAATTGTGCCACGCCCAGCGCCACGCCCAAACGACTACCTTTCCTGGGGTAGCACCGCCCCCTACAGGTAGTTGCCGCTGTGGAACGTCCAACCTCATCCACATATACTGCATTTCGTTTTTTTCAAGATGACAATATCATGTACTTCAGCGTTTCTCGACTGGTGGGTCGGGACCCATTCTGGGTGGGTCATGGACAGACAAGTCCAAAATTACATTCATGTAATTGTCTGATAGTGTGGAGTCTTTTTTTTTTTTTTGACAGGCAACTATCATTTTATGGAATTGTAATTGACATTACTCCTAGCTCTTAAGCTCTGATGTACATTTTGCACATGTAATTGAGTGTATTTTTGTTTAAAAGATGGCGTGCATGTATTTTGAAGGCTTTTTTTTTTTTTTTAAATAAAAACACATTTAGCTTGCTTTTGTCTCTGGAAAAGCAGGTCACCACTTCATGACCATGGAAACCACCGGGCACTCAGTCTTTAACATGTACAATCTTTTGTTTATAAGTGATAAAAACTCACTTTACTAGAAAATTCACCTATTTTCTGTTTCAATTCATTGTGTTAAAAAACGGAAAAAAGGACTCAAATGACAATTTTAATACCTCATTTGTTTCTTGCAAAAACAATTAAATTTGACAAATGAACACTAGAAGTAATTGTAAATATAGAATAATTCACTATAAATATATTGTCAATAATAAAATGACTACAAATTGATATTTATATTATATGTATTTTTTTTTCATTATATATATTGTATTGTGTATTTTAATTTTACATTTTTTCAGTAAACAAACCAAAAAAATGTATTAGGTTGACATTTAGTATGTCTGATCCCCGCAGAATATAACTGCTGCAATATGACTTCCTGCTCTGATGGTAGTGCATGCCATTTTTAACCTTTTAACCTAAAAATACAAAACCTTTTATATTCCAGTGTATGTGCAACGTGGTCATGGATGACATTGGCATGAAAGTAAAGTGGTTACTGTAAAAGAGTAAATGAAGCTGTTGGTTCCATGGGTTTTAGCCGTAGAGGAACGAGACTCATGCTGTTGGAGAGGCTGAGTGTTGGCTTTCAAACGCTGCTAAGTTTGTTACTTTGGTGGTTTGTTTCACTAAATGATCCATGACATTTGCTGTTCTCCGACTGTTGACTCATGCTGCACATTTGTCCATTGAAATTCTTGTGGTTTGAATTGTCTTGTTTTCCTAAAATCCCCTACTGTATGTTTAGTTTTTCGCAACACGGGTTTCCGAGAATGTTGTAAATAACCGCAGTTAGTATTTGATTGCGTGAAATTACAGTCGTCCCAGTTTGATTGTCAGTCCGTCACTTTATTGCGTTTTTTAGCAAATTCATTCGTAAATGATTGCTGTTTTGTGGTAGACTATGGTCCAGTATTAGTCAAAAGATATTGAAATACAAGTGATATGTAGTGTTCTGGTCACTATGCGGGAATAATAACACAAATACTGGGTTATTACATTACATTACTCTAGCACTGCATGAAGTCACCCATGATAGAGTGAAACATATTTTTCCTCCCATGCAAGTGATACATTTTTTTTTGTCCTTAAGTGTATGCTGGCTATCTTGTTACCTCAATTGCTAGCGGCCGTCTCGAGTCCATGAGGCATTAGAGTTAAGCAATGTGTTGTAAACAATGAATAACAAGAGTGTAAGGGTGACTATGTGTGTGTTTATTCATGTCTACAGCTTTGCTGTACTATGATAATATTCAATTTATTAACATTGTTGGGGAATTCATTTATCGCGGATTGGGTCTTAAACCAATTAATCGCTTACAAACGAGGGACAACTGTAGATCCCAATACAAAATGTGGCTTAGTCTTATGAATGCTTTTCTTACTGACTGATCTTCCAACTCCTTTGACATCGTTAACCAGATCCTCCCTTGTCCTTCTGGACTCCAGGCTCAGTCATCTAGGTCCTGGTAATCCGTAAAGGCTGACTCGAGGTAACCTGACTCTTCTTGTTTGTTGAAGACGTCCAAGAGGAGTCTTCATTTCGAAAATGGCAGGTGTGGGGTGTCCCCATTTACAGCAGAGTTGGGTGTGCCCCCTAGGGGTGGTCATCATACAGTAGGATTGTGGTTGTGGTTGTTGCATAGCAAAAACAATAGGTCGTTCACCTGCCTGGTCATTTTTCTTGTTGAATGAGACAGAAAATTACTATACTGGTGTAGTTTTTGCTATGGTAGTAACAGATGACCCATCTTTTTGACCTCACTCCCTGTTTTTTTTGTCAGTACCATGGCGGCCTACCCACCAAGCTGCTCCAACACCAACACATCCCAGGGTATGAACATGGCCAACAGCATTGCCAACCTGCGGCTCAAAGCAAAAGAGTACAGCTTGAACCAGGTGCCCACGGTCAACTGAACGGTCTGGGAGACCCTCCAAAACCCCTGGACTCCCAAAGACTATCTTTGGAATGAGCATCATCTCACACGAATAATCGCTTTCTGGTCCTTTTTTTCCACAAATTCCAGGAAGAATTTTGCCATGATCTGCAAGAAAAAAAAAGTAGCCGTTGGGAAGATCTCACTCCAAGACAACTGTTGTTTATAGCAAAACATCTTTATTGGCAAATTCTTATTGGGACTGATTTTCAAATATTTTTTCATTTTTTTGAGGCACAAAAAGGACATGTGGATTTTTCTGCGTTGGATCTTCTGGAACTTATTTTACTTGCCAGAGACTCCATGTTAAGATGGCGTTAATGATCTCTTTTTGTTTTTATCACTTTTCTATCCATAGTAAACCAGCAACAACTTTATTTTCATGTAACTCTTCCATATACAGGAATGGATCTTGTATTTCCCAAACCCAGTAGAATCTTTTCATTTTCTGTGATGTCATTTGTAACAGAAAAAAAAATTATATTAATAAAAAAAAACACATCATTTTGGTTTGATTCAGGAGATATTTTTGTCTTAGAACATGTTGCTATAAAAAGACAAAAACTTATTTTAGTGCAGGTAAATGATACTGCTTATTCAGTGAGTTTTAGCGGAGGCTAAGTGCTAGCTTTCAAACGCTTGTTACATTAGTGTTTTTTTTATGACGTTATTCATGACAGGCTTGTTTTCCACATTTGTCCATTTAATGGCTTGTGCTTTGAATTGTCGTCTGTTTTCAAAAATTGGTATGGTGTATGAGATGTTTTCTCTGGGGGAAAAAAAACACCTATTTTTGGAGATGAAAATATAAATTTAAAAATATGTAATTCATGTATCTTAATTTATAATTTAATTAATAAAATTATAATAATTTTAAAATGCCTATATTTGGAGATAAAAATAAAATTATAAATATACATTAAAAAATGTAATTTATGTATCTTAATTTATGATTTAATTTATAAAATTGTAATAAATAAAAAGTGCTTATTGACACACATTGGCCTCACAGTCGGGCGGTTCAGGGTTCGAATCTCCGTTGGGAATTTCTGTGTGGAGTTTGCATGTTCTCCCCGTGCGTGTGTGGGTTTTCTCCAGGTACTCCGGTTTCCTCCCACATTCCAAAAACATGCATGTTAGCTTAATTGGCTACTCTAAATGATCCATTAGAGTGTGAATGTGAGTGTGAATGTTTGTCTATATGTGGCCTGCAATTGACTGGCGACCAGTCCAGGGTGTACCGCGCCTCTCGCCCAAAGTCAGCTGGGATAGGCTCCAGCATACCCGCGACCCTAATGAGGATAAGTGACATAGAAAATGAATGAATGAATGAATTATTGGAGTAAAAATGAAAATATATATAAACTAAAAATTATAATTTCATACATCATAATTTATAAAATTTTAATTATTGAAAAAAATTAAAGTGCCTATTTTGAGATAAAAATGTAAAAAATATAAACAATTTTAAAAAGATGTGTAATATAATTTAAAATAAAACAATTATAATTTTTAAATGTCCCTGTTTCTGAAGAAAGAAAAAAGGAAATATAACTTATGAATAATAAATCAGCTTGTAGCTAAAGTTCTTCCGGTTACATGGATGTATAGCATGTGTATATTGATGCAAGCATCGCATAATAGTTACCCTGGCAACACGCTGACCCCCTGTACTGGGTTAATGGGCTTTAAAAAGTTGTAAACTTCAATGGGTCCAGATTTTCATGAGTTTCTTCCAAAAATGAGAAAGTACATGACCGCAGAGATACAGTCCCATAAACTGGAGCATACTAACAAGAAGATATAGGTATGTTTTTAGTTGGTAACATGAGCTTGGACTCCTAACAAGCCCCATTGCAGAAAGATTTATAACCAGAAAAGTTTCTTCCTCAACGAAAAACCTCAAGCTATGAATTCTTTGGATGTTTTTTTTTATTATTTCAATCAGCTGAAGTATTTGTCTTTTAGAATGGTTATTTATGATGTGGGAAATCCTCTCCTTTCTACAGAGGAGCCCTGGGGCACATTTGAAACGTTTCTTCTTAGCCCCTAATAGCCTCTGCAACAAAGTCCACACTGGTGCTTGTGTGGCACACGCCAGCTGGAAAGTACATAAAAGTGCAAGGACTGCAGTGGGAAACCAGGTGACGCCACTGCGACATATATATGGATTTTACCGAGCCTCTACATTTATGATGCAGGAAACCTTTTATGTGTCATAATTATTCATTCCGAAATTACCTTCAAAAATATCTTCGCAATAAAAGCTCATTTTTAAAAGAATTTAAAATGCTTTAATAGGTGCTTTTTACATTTCAATTGTAATATTGAAATGAATTACAATTGAATTAATTATAAATTACATGATATCATTTCGTACATTATATTTTTTAATTTATGTATATATTTTTCATTTTTATCTCTGAAAATAGGCACTTTTTTATTTTTTATAATTATAATTTTACTACTAATTTTAGTAAAATTTACTAATTTTACTAATTTTACTAATTTACTAATTGAATTGAATGTTACATTATTTAGAATTAAAAATATATATATTTATATTTGAATTGTTATGCCCAAAAATACGTGTTTTGTTCCCAGAGAAAACACATCTCATACACCATAAATGAGTAATAATTCATAGTAACTTCATGATAATGACTTTATGCTTCACTGATCATGGTTTTTTTTTGTTAATGTCTGAGATTCCGCACTTTGATCAGTGGTTCTTGAACACACCATCGTTTGTTTGGCTACAGGAACACTGGCTTCAACAGTTAATTCGGCCTGAAAACTGGAAGCGAGGTGAACGCAAGGTAATATATGAAGCTAAATCGTTACTGGAAGTGCGGCCGGCAAGCGGTATGGATTACGTAAACGCGGCTTAGGGAAATGTCGTCTCTAGCCTGCTAGCATCTAGCACTAGCCTAAAGCCTCAAGCGACTGATTGCATCTGTTTGTCCATCACCCTATCGACGTGCAGCATATTCTAAAAATACAACTACAACAAAACCCACAATAAAAATAACAAAAGTTAAATGTAAGGAGAAAAATCCAAAACGTCCCACGTTATTGATATACTGTATATTATTTGATATCACACTAATTTGATGTTCCATTTGCTAAATTCACTCATTGTCACACATAAAACAAAGCTTATGTAGCATATAATCTACATTGCATTTGTTTTAGCAATATTCATGTACTAGCCCCCGGCCCCACATCCATTTTTATTTGTTCGAACTCCATTTATTGAAGAACTTCCCGCAATTTTTTCCATGCCTGATTGAAAAAAATACCCAGGCTGACCCTTAAAAGCGATAATGATGGCGTGCGTATTACACCCCTACAAAGGTTGGGTTTTATTTCCTTCAACTATATTTAACTTTTTAGCATGTTTTGTTGATAGACAATTTATCTTTTTCTTTATCTTCTTCTTCTTTTCCTTTGGGCTTATCCCTTCAGGGGTCGCCACAGCGAATCAATTGCCTCCATCTAACTCTGTCTTCTGTATCCTCTTTTCTTGCGCCAACTACCTTCATGTCCTCTTTCTCTACATCCATAAACCTCCTCTTTGGTCTTCCTTTAGGCCTCCTGCCTGGCAATTCAAAACTCAGCATCTTCTACCAACATATTCACTATCTCTCTTCTGGACATGCCCGAACCATCTCAATCTGGCCTCTCTGACTTTATCTCCGAAATCTCTAACATGTGCTGTCCCTCTGATGTGTTCATTCCTGATCCTGTCCATCCTGGTCACACCCAAAGAGAACCCTATATATTTAGTTTGTTTATATATAATACTCTATTTTTCCAAATATACATGATTTATTTGGACCTGGGACTCAGCGGCACTCGTTGCGAATGGTGCCAATGGTGCTAATAAAAAAAGATGCTTGAGTGCTGGAGGATTTCTTCCATCTTGCATGCCACATTAAAAAAGATCTTCCTGTTTGCTTTTCACTTGTTTTCTTTTGTTTTCCTGATCACTGAACCCTGACTGAGGTATGTCCACATCCAGCCCCCCCTTCCCTCTTCCCCCCACGCCCTTCTCCCCTGCCAGGCGCCGGCTCTCACCTTTCATGGGCTGACCTGAAGTGATTCCAGATGTGGAGATCTTTTTCAACTAAACAATCTTCCACCCCCTTCGCCCCCGCCCCCCTCGCCCATCCCCCCTTCACCCCGGGCCGCGGCCAGCCACTCCATCAGGTATGACAGCGTTCCCCGGCGTCTCTCCTGAACACATCCAAGGCAGCAAGGCCCTCACCCCCCCACGCTCCTTCAACAGCACATCTGGAGCTCATTACGGAGGAGACAGGACGAGCGAGGGCGGGGTGGAGAGTCTGCATGCACAATGTGTGTGTGCGCAACAGACCTTTCTCTATTAAACTTCTTTTCTTCTACTTTTCTCCTTCACACGCTTTTTACATACTGAGCGAAGGGTGGGTGGTTGGGGCAATTTTATGTACCATGTTTTGTAAACTGACCCATTTAGATGATAAGGTGTATTATTATTATTATTATTATTACTAATTTTACTATTTCACACCTTTCTACTGCACTGCAGGCTGTGTTGCTATGGTAACGGCACAATAAAACCAGTAAACACAGAACTAGAAGACACTCCAAACCACCGGCACTTAAATTATGAAAACAAGTAACTAAGTCTTCATTAACGCACCAAGAGTCAACAATCTAATAGGTAAAACCTCCATTAGCATCCACCCCCTTTTAGTGCAATTTTTGTCTGCCACATTTTACCACGGTTAGCGTACAAGGTGGCACTCGTCCTGTTGCGTCCAACTGTGTTCTTAATGTGTGTGTTTTTTTAAATCCCAAACGTCCTGTTAGCATTGTTAGCTTGCTAACAAAATGGCAACCCGCAACACAAAACATGTATTTATAATTTTGCAATTCCAGTTGTACATGCATAAAACTGCTGTATTTTAAATGCATATAATTAACCAATGAGAGGGTTACTCTTTTACCTTCATTGAAGACGAGACTGTTCCCAAAGATCAGCACCTTCCTCTTCGACGGCACCTTCCCGTTTTGCCATGAGTTGTTATTAGTGAGTGTCTCTCGCCTTCTTTATCAAAATGCTGGCACGTGCAACTTTCTTTGACTCCAGTTTAGGGTTATTGAGGTGGGAAACACTTTTGAATTCAAGAAATACCATACCTTATGGCAATACAGGACGGTGGTTTTTGGGAATACTCAAATCTTCAATAATGGGGATCTTAAATGTTCATTTACCCAATAATACATATTTATGTGCATTTAAAATTGTTTTCTGAATGTAAAATTAGAATTGTAAAACCTACTGAGTTGAAGAAATAACTCATGGCAAAATAGGAAGGTGGTGATTGATCTCGCTGCTACATCTGGCAATCACGTTTTCAGTGAAGGTAAAAGTAAACTTAAATGTTTGTTTTTCCCTTTCATTCATCATTTATATGTACTTAGATTGTTTCTGCATGTAAAATTATGATTGTAAAACTATAAAAGCATTTTTGTGTACTTTTTTGGTTTTCTGGAACGGATTAATTGGATTTATATTCTTTCCGAAAAATTGAAAAAAAAAAAAGTTGATTTGGCTAGCATCCGTTTTGGTTTGAGTTGGACATTCTGGAACAAATGAATGGCCCTAACCAAGGTTCCGCTGTAGAGCAGTTTGTTGGGGGCAATAGTATGTATGTATGTATGTATGTATGTATAAACATCAGGTAGTGTGAAAAAATATCTGCTCCTTATGGGTGTCGCATATGTGTACACAGGACACATGAAGTGACAGGAAGAGAAGAAAGCTGTTTGCATGAGCCTAAGAACTATGGATTCAAAGCAGTGCCAAATTAATAGAAAATATGTGGAAATAGAGACAATAATACAAAAAATAAACCAATGTAGTCATATTCCTTTTTGATTTTGTCTGTACTTTTTCTGGATTGTCTTTGTCCCCCCCCCTCCCATTTTGTCCAGTTACCGGATAGCTCGAGCTGGTGACAAAAAGCAAAGGCAAATGAAGGACCCGCCCACAAAAAGGGCTTGTAGTGGCTATGTAGTAGCTATGTTTAAATGTAGCTCTTAGCGTGGTGACGGGTCACAAACAGAAGTAACATCAACGTCACGCAACTTTCTCTTCTACGGTAGCATCAAAATAATAGCAGTCCAATGTGACTAACCAGATGAATGACTGTTATTAGTATATTTTTATTGCTACATGACAAACAAGTTACCAGTTGGTGCAGTAGATTCTCACAAAACACACAAGACCCAGCATTCATGATATGCACGCACTTAAGGCTGTGCAATTGGAGAATTAGTTGAAAGGTGGGTGTTCAAAAAAATAGCAGTGTCGGCCTTTGACTTTACAAACTCCAAACTATTTTGTACAAACTTTTTTGTTTCTAGGATTTGGCAATCCTGTGAATGACTAAACTAATATTTAGTTTTTTA
Source organism: Oostethus manadensis (assembly GCA_024372805.1). Classification (NCBI taxonomy): domain Eukaryota; kingdom Metazoa; phylum Chordata; class Actinopteri; order Syngnathiformes; family Syngnathidae; genus Oostethus; species Oostethus manadensis. The sequence continues at coordinate 522,692 of QODF01000019.1, forward strand.
TAACTGCTTCACATCTGTGTGGCATGGACTCAACCAACTTGTGGCACCTTTTAGCTGTTATTCCACTCCAACATTCTTTATCAACATTCCACAATTCATCAACATTTCTTGATTTTGCTTCACAAACAGCATTTTTGATGTCACCCCACAAGTTCTCCATTGGATTAAGGTCCAGGGATTGGGCTGGCCCCTCCATAACATTCATTTTGTTGCTTTGGAACCAAGATTTTGCAGGTTTACTAGTGTGTTTGGGGTCATTGTCTTGTTGAAACAGCCATTTCAAGGGCATGTCCTCTTCAGCATAAGGCAACATGACCTCTTCGAGTATTTTGACATATGCAAACTCATCCCTGCTATGGGATAAATAGGCCCAACACCATAGTAGGAGAAACATGCCCATATTAGACCGTCGTGAGACAGGTTAGTTTTACCCTACTGATGATGAGTTGTTGCAATAGTAATAGTGCTTCACTGTCTTCACTGTGTACTGTGGCTTGAATTCAGAGTTTGGGGCTCACAAACTGTCTGCGGCCCTTGGACCCAAAAAGAACAATTTTACTCTCATCAGTCCACAAAATGTTCGTCCATTTCTCTTTAGGCCTGTTGATGTGTTCTTTGGCAAAGTGTAACCTCTTCTGTACTTGCCTTTTTTTAACAACTGGACTTTGCAGTTGTTCTTGTAATTCTTGTAAATAGATTAACTTCACACAGACGTCTTCTAATTGCTCCAGTACTTACAGGTAACTCCAGACTGTCTGTGATCATCCTGGAGCTGATCATTGCCTGAGCTTTGTCATTCTGGTTATTCTTCCATCCAGTTGTTTTATGTTTTCTGCCAATGAAAACATAAAATTTTTATTTCTGCCACGTGTCTCTGGTTTTGCTCTCCATTTTAAGGCATTGGAGATCATTTTAGCTGAACAGCCAAACATTTTTTGCACCTCTTTAAGTTTTCACCTCTCCAATCAACTTTTCTTTTCTTCTGAACATTGTCTTAATCAACCCATTTTACTTAGGCTTTCAAGGAGAAATGCATGTTCAACAAGTGCTGCTTTCATCCTAACTAGGGGCCACCTGATTCACACCTGATTTTTCACTAAATTGATCACTGATGCCATACTGCTATTTTTTTAACACACCCCTTTTAACTAATTACCCAATTGCACAGCCTTAAGAACATGCATATCATGAATGCTGGGTCTTGTTTGCTTTCTGAGAATCTACTGCACCTACTGGTAACTTGTTTGCCATGTAGCAATAAAATATATACTAATAAGTGATTCATCTGGTTGGTCACATTGGACTGCTGTTATTTTGAACAGTACTGTACATGCACACTAAAAGATCTTTAACTTTGTATTTTCTAGCAAAATGGTCCAGGATTTAGAAGGTTAAGGTTGATCTTTCCTGTACGACAAAACGTGTTGCAACCACAAGCAATAGGAATACAGCAGGTCCATGCAAATTTGGGAATTTTTGGTACAATAAAAAAAAAAAATTCATACTTTTTTGTGCGAAAATATGTTTTTTTTCCGCAGAAAGCTCACCTTATTCACCCTATGTCATGATTAATTCATACATATGGGACAATTCAGGTAAACTATGCACCACGGTTGCACAATTTTTACACATTTGTGTCTCTGACGTTTTTTCATCAAGCAATGAGATTTTGCACTTTCTTGAACGCGAGATAGCTGTTGTGAGACACACAAGCAAAACTTAATCCCTCGTCATGTCGACAATTATTAGTAAAAACAATATTGCATGTGAATGCAAATGTCATGTATTTTTGGCCGAAATTAAGCATTTTCATGCATAAATTGAAATGAAGTAATAAATGAATAATAAATAAATGAATGAATACAATAAGAATACAATACGATGAATACAAACAAAAGGCATTCGGAAGACGTATTCAAAGATGATAGCAATGATATGTAGTATTCTACACTGGTCACTAGGTGTCAGTAAAGATACTCTGATGAGACAGTAGCCATTGCAGAAAGTAGTGTACAGAACAGGAAGTTAAAAAAACAACAACAACAAAGAACTTTCTCAATGCTGATATGTCTGAATTCATGTTATGTCTTATATGTTGACTACATTGGGGAATAGGAGTGAAAGAGTGATTATAGGGGTGTTATTTCATATCTCAAAGGCTTTAATAATGTTAAAAGCTGTATTTAAAAAGCCGTAAAACCAGGTTTTTTATGCTATAACTACAAAAATTTTCGATTTATAAATAACAAATTCTATTTAGCTCAACTGGACTCAGTTAACCACGCTAAACAAGGAATTATTGTACAGTACACCCCTAACTTTGATTCCTGAGTCCATCTATTGTCTTACATTATCATTACATTAGTGGTGAGTATCCAAGTTGGCTGGGGGTTCTGAAGCTAAATCAAAAATAATAATTACAAAAGTGCATTTTTTTGCAAATGTTGATCCGAAACCGTAGACCGTCAATGTCATAGCATGATGGTTTGGAGGGAGAGAAGCGAGCCGTGTGTTTCGCTGGTGGTCCCGGAACGTAACAGTCAATCTGAACTAGGTGTTTGGAAATATTGACCATATTTCTGCCTGATCCGGAAACATCGTGTGCACGGAATGGTGAAAGGTGATAGCGGGTGCGAGCATGAGCGCTGTCGGGATTGTCTGTGGAAGAGAGAAAGCCAGATGAAGACGCCAGAGGAGTGGAATATTGCACAGCTGCTAACAGTGTGTGGTTTCGGGGGGAACAACCAAAAGAATGCTGAGTTTCCACGCAAATTCAAGCTGACTGAGCAGTTGCACGATTAGTGTGAAAACACGCAGTCACAGCACTAGCGACACAACCTTTTCAAACTGTGGCCCTCCAAAGTACGTGATGACTTCTCCTGCTTAGCATCGGCCGTGAAGTTTGGTTTTTTGGGAAGAGCAGTTTTGTGTTTTAGTTGTATTCTCTGCAGAAGGTCTGGAAGGCTAGGAAAAAAACACAGAGACATGGCGCTAAAAACAGATCCAGTTACAGCCAGCAGTGAGAACTGGGACTACAAAAACCTTTTCTTCAAGGAATATCCTCCATATGAGGTCACGCTATTTGTGATGCAACTATTTTTTACTAAGCTTTTACTGTGAGTCTGACAGGTCCAAACGCTCCAAACACAGAAATGATCCAAACCCCAAACCAACAAGCCGAGTATACCACACAGACAATATATGCCCTTATTTTCTAAAATACTACTCATTCACATGACAGATGTTACATATGTACATTGGTAAAAGACGTAGGACAAATGTACTTTGAATTGAAGCAAAGAGCATAGAGTATATTCACTGAAAATCATTGAAACAATGTCTTATTAGCCTGTTTGCTGATTTTATGCTAACAGCAAGTTAGCAATATTTTCCTGGCTTTTTAAAATATGAATCAATTGGAGAAATATGGTGAAAAGAGTCGAACGGTAGTATTTACGCCCTATCAAAGCATTGCGATTGTCAAATGGATTTAAAATGAGCTTTCAGGGCAAAAAATACACTTTTGGAAATGAGCTAGCTTACCTGCCACGCTGCCATTTTGGGGACGACGTAGCCTAATATGACTAGCCACTCCAAAATGGTTTCTATACGTCACTTAAAAGGAGAGTTCGATCCAACTCAACTTTATTTGTATTGCGCCAAATCACGACAGCAGTCATCTTGAGAAGGTCACAAACAAGCACCTGGCAACGGAGGCAAGGAAAAACCCAGGCTCTGTGGGGGGCCGTCTGTCTCAACCAATTAGGTTGAGATATAAAAATAGAGGAATACATGGTAGATCAAGTCAGAAGTCTTAGTCTTAGACCAAGGAACAAAGAGAAATGTCTCATATCAGTGTGTCAAGGCTCAGTTCTAACAACATGCTCAGCAAAGAGACATGAAGTCGTATGACATCCCCATCAGCAGTGCAGTGCATCGACAGTGACTTAGGACCACCACTTCCCCCTCAGAACCTGCACGTCGTCATCGACCGTCGCACCAGCATGCTAGCTTCCATTCATGGTCCATGAATGGAAGCTAGCGGAAGCGGAGGTAATAGCTGGTTTTTATTGTCTTTTCAGCATGTTTAGTTCCGGAGCAGTCGGTTTAGTGTATATAATGACATTCCGCCACCATTGAGCCGTCCGCCGGGTATATAATTCTACACATGAACGTTCCTGCTCCTCACGATGACAGCAATTCATTGACATGATGTCAATTTCCGCGAGATTCCGCGTTTAACAGTAAATTCCTTTTTTTATTAGGCAATTCTGCGATTCCTCCTGTGATTCTGTTTTGTGGAAATCATACGGGCTTTTGCAGCCAACAATAAACCGATTTTTTTACCGTGACAGGTTTTTCCGCTGTGGCATGCGGGGTTTGGACCACCAATATAAATGAAATCTTCAAGATGAAACCATTTTAATACACATTATAATGTGTTTGGCGCTAATTGTTTCAAACTCCGATTGCTTTTGTCATACCCCTGAGGGTACGTGTACTTTGTACGTGTACTTTGGGAACCTAGGATGTTCATACAGTTGTCATGCTGCAAGATGTGCGTCAAAGTCACGTTTTTTTTTTACTTGACTATGGCGGGACTGTTTCTGGCTTGACATAAATGCTGTAACCATCCTATGGATTCTTATTTCTAGCAATAATCACAACAACCGTGACTTATTTATAGTATTTTTTGGAGGTGTGGACTCGAATCACGTGAATTGGACTCCAGTCACAATTTTGATGACTTTGGCCTCGACTTGACAATATCATCAAAGACCCGCAACTGGACTTGGTTGACATCGGTGACTCGAGGATTGACTCGGATTTAGTCTGATGATTGATGGTTCCAGACTCTACAGCAAGGGCGGGCCAATTGCACATCAGGTCTGCCAAGCGTCCTAATCAGGCCCGCCAGGCATTTTCAAATACTTGTTTTGTACAAAGTAACCCGCCTACTCCACCATGTGGGCACACAAATAAATATCTGGGCACAATACACATTTTTCATGGTTCATATTGTTGTGGCCACTGGACTACCCAGCATGCCTTGCGGGCATTTGGAAATGACAGTTTTAAGGTACGAGTTATGTTTAGCGCTTAGTTGTTGTTTATCACCCACGTAGTAGTAGTAGTAGTTTATGTGATGCGCTAACTTGCTGTGGATACATTGTTTTCGTTTTTTTGCACCGTGAGCAAGTACGTTGTTCAATTTGATCACCACCTACTTATAGATGGCCCTTCTGCAAAAAATTGTTTAACTCAATGTGACCCACGAGTCAAAACGTTTGCCTACCCATGCATTTATAAATGGGGTATTATCATATTTATGGCATAGGCAACCTGTTTATGATCTTTTAAAAACATTTTTTAACATTACTGGAGCCACCTAGACATGAAATAACACACATGTAGTCACCTTTACATTCCTATTACCCAAAATAATAGAAATAATCAGGGAAAATAAGTCCTTTAAGACGGTTTACCTTGTAGGTGGAATAGAAGTGATAGCTGACACAAAGTGACGTGGGGTTCAGAGCTGAGTTTTGGCTACCTGTTGCCGCCATAGCCCACCACAGTTACCCATCTATAGGATGATTATGGCATTATTATTGCCTGTTGTGAGATCATTTAAACCTGCAATAAAAACCGGTCTGGTCTGGTGCTTCAAAGGTGGCAACGGTGACCATTTATTATTAAGTTATGTTTGAAAAATATAGTGACAAACTGCGCTGTAGTGACGAACGACTGTGCTTGAGATTTTCAGTGAGTGTAAATGAGTCCATCCATTTTCTTCCGCTTATCCGAGGTCGGGCCGCGGGCTGAATGCGTCCCTATACAAAGTATCCCACTCACACAATTGTTGTTCCAGCAAGACGACACATTTTCCCACAGAATCTGCCTCATCAAATGCCCCCGTTATCGTCCAATCAGGTTTATGAACAAACGAGGGTGCGGCTTTGAGTGGCAGTGCTCAACACCTGGATGTGTCAACCTACCACCGAGGGGTATTTCACTTCCACATAACGAGGTGGACGTGTTTTATTTGGTAAACACTTACTTTCTAACGTGCATATGACTTGTCTTGTCTTGACTTGAGAATTGACTTGCACGCTTTTACTCGAGACGTGACTCGCACTGATTTAAATTAATTCCAAAAGGTCAGTCAAAACCAGAAACTTAAGAAAACCTCAACATGTTTACGACGTGTCATGCAAAATTAAGTTACATGACTTTTGGGCTTTTGGATTGGATCGCAGGAGCCGTCGTTTCCTTCTTACAGTACAACAACACCGGATGTGAACAAACGATCCGTAACTGCTGAGACACGTCAATTTAAATAAGCTTGGCTTCGTCCTACTCCTTTCGGACAAGTTGAAGTGCGCAAACGTGTAAACGTGATGTTCTTTCGCTTAACTTGAAACAATATATAATGACTTCAGCTAACAAATGAGTAACTCATGTCACTCTTGTTGTTTTGCGTTGCTGCTGACAGAAGCAGAAAGGCTAAAAACCCACTCAGTCAGCTGTGGTGAAGTTTCGGCTAATGAGATCCATATTACCCGCCGGAGAAACACGACACCGCGGGCCTGGATCACATGTAGGCACATCTTGGTTCGGCATGCATGTGGATGTCTGAACTGGCAAAGAAGAAGTGCATGTACGTGTGCGAAAGAAAGCATGAAGATGATGACTGTACTTTTTGATCAGGGCTTAAACTTGAGGTTGTGGGAAATGTTTCTTTTTCTTCTTTGAAGGCAGCTGAATTTGTCGGCGCTGGTTTTGCTTGAGCTGGGAGTTGCGTGCGTGTGCCAGTTGTGTTGTATAAATGAGCTTTTAAATGAATATCATTGTCACATCTCGTGCCAGAGCAAATTCCCTGTCCAAAAGGAATAGTTTGGAGCAACGCCTGCCATGGAAAATCTGCCTTCAATTTATTCCCCACTGGTGGCCGTGCCCCGATCGCCCCTCCAATGTTTACTCTCTTTCACACACACTCTGCAAACCAAAGTTTGTGCTCTCTTCCTCGCACTTGCGCACACATGCAGTTAGTCCTAGCGAGCCTATAGCAAATGGACCACAAAGTTTGTTTTTTTTCCTCAATTATCCATTTAGTGGAAGTAGCAGGTGTTGGGTTGACTCCACAGTAAGTGGAAGTCGTTGTGTTCTATTGTGTGTTTAAACTAATACCTGAGGGGGAAGATAAACTCGGTGGTTATGAATTATATATGATAATAAATAAGCTAATGTACAATAACAAACTGTGTGTGCTCATAATGTTTTTTGTTTTTTTTACAGGGAATTGGACTGTTTCAAACACGCTTAACATGTGGCATGAAAGAACACCACATATTTATCTTAACATGTCTGAAAGAGAGTAGGAAGAATCAGAGCCTAGTTAATCCTACCCCTCAACAATTACTGTTTACCGTTTACGATCTTTAAATGTAAATAAATAGGGAAAGAAACAATAAAGAATGTGTACAAATAACTAGATAAAAGAAGTGATAAAAATGACGGCTGTTAACTTGTTAATGATGCACTAATTGAAATGTCCTTTAACGGCGCTAAAGGACAGTTTTGCGTGAAGCTAGACGTGGGAGCAAATACTGAGCAGAAATAGGTAAGGAAAAAGGATGTTTTGAATGCTAAGATTAGCTTCAAAGCCCTGGCAGATGGCTCCCTCAACAAGACAAGTGATTTGTGTCACTGTGACTTAAGTTGTCACAAAGTACGTCGCCTCTGGGAGAAGTGGAAACTTACTTGCCCACCGCAGGTACTGTTTTAATTGTCATTTGTACAGTGGTACCTTGGTATAAAGTGTCCCAACTGAGTGTTTTTAGATGTGAGCCGTCTCTCTTTTTGCTTTGCTAGATCAAATTTAAGCTAGAAGCTGCTAGCTACCTGCCAAGTCGATGATAACTATTTGGGGTGCTGGCTAATGCCGAGCCATTTACATTATAGCCGTCATACCTACATTATAGCCATCTAATTTGTCTTATTTATTATGGATTGTGCAAAACTATGACAGGAACAACATCAAATTAAAAGCACTAAATGAATAGAGAACCACCGTCCACCATGGAGTTTGTTTTTCAGAGAGATCGTGTACCACATATATGCACATTAGCACTCAATATGGTCATCAGATCTTATCAGTATCTCATCAGTATCAGCATTTGGGAGCAAATATGAGGTGAAAGAAAAAAGGTAAAATGCAGTATAGTAATCTCATTGTCATGTTTCGCTCGGCGCGGCATGGTGAAACGACCCCGGGGATGAAGCGAGCAGGACGTCAGGCAGGTAAGTGCGAAAAAATCTTTAATCGAGAATGCTACGAAGCAGCGAAAAACATAAGGAGGTCCACACGAACGTAAAGCACACCCGGCAATGAGCCGGCACGGACTGGCGCACACACCTGAACATAAACAGCAAACAAACGAGGAACAGGTGCGTGTAATCAACAGAGAAAAACTAGAGTGCAAGGAAAACATGCGAAACCGGGAAAACAACAACAACACAGGAAAACCAACTCGGACAAAACCAAAACTGTCACGAGAACACCCGGATCGTGACACTCATCTCTCCTGCGTGTGAGAATGAAGACGGTGCGTTCAAGGACAGTCAAACAGTAGGACCAATCGCCACTCATGTTAAACATTCAAAACATCTGGTTTTCTAAATGTATATTATTTTTCAATTAAACAATAGCTCATATTTCCAATATTTATATCCCTTTACATAAAATTTGATTTAGTTATCGTATTTGCATATTGAATCCTTTACCACAAAGAAATCACAAGTACATCCCTATAAATTAAAAAAAACATATTTTAGACTTAGACCGACTTTATTGATTCACAAAGGAAAATGCTTGGTTACAATAGCTCAATTATAGAAGAAAAAGACAAACACAAGATTATATCATATACTGTAAGTATAATATAATAAAACAAAAATAATATAAGAAAGAAAGACAATATCAGATAAATACAATTTGCATATATTTTTAAATGCATATACAAATAGTTGTCCAAAAATATGGTTTAAAAAAGTTTGTTTACGACTCTGAAAACACGTTCCTCGGCTTCTTGGCCTGTGTATAACGTGCGGCTCAGTTGCATGTACATGTGTACTTTGCTCCGACTCATCCTTTCCAACTTATCATTTGCAATATGATCCTATTCTTCTGCATAAGAAAACTCCAACCTCAACCCCAATTCAACAATCCCTGGGCCATCACTGGTCACCTCTGGTCTACCACAACAGACTTTGCGAAGCCTTACTTCAAGTTAGCAACCTAGAAGAAACTGACCCTCATAGACTGGCCGCCTCACGGACCATCAGGTGAGGAAAAACTGGTATGGTTCAACTCTACTGATCCCGTCTAACCTTGAGATACAGCTGCATCAACGTTCAACCACCAACAAGACCAGTCTCTCCAGAGAAATCCCAGTAAAGGACTGAACAACTGCGCCCTACAGACCTCCAAATATACACATAAGGTTTGACAACGAGACAGCGAGTAAGCAAGATAATTCTTAACCCTAACATGGAAGTCTTGCCCCAGTTGCTCCTGATGCTGCGTCATCTGTAGGTAGATGCGGAACCAGTGTCAAAGCGCTTTGAGTGCCTTAAAAGGTGAAAAAGCGCTACACAAGTGACAGACGATTTACCATTTACCATGTACGTGCGAAGCTGAGCACTACTTTTGGAGTGTTAAGGTCGTTACCGATAGCCGCTCGGTTTTTTAGTGAGGTTACTACCGCTTACTTCGGTGCAGTTATGTAGTTGAGTTTGGGTACCCATCCCTGCTGGTGACATACACCATAATGTCACACCTTTAATTACATACAGTGCTTGTCCACCTCCATCTTTCCTTCAAAAATACCAGGTGAATAGTCCATTGACTTTTTTCAGGGCAATGGGAGGCAGATATTTGTGTAGTTTGTCTACACACACACACACACACACACACACTCCGAGAGAAGAGTCCGGGCTGGATGCAGAAACAGATCACACTTTCACGCAAACCAGGAAGTGTGTGTGTGTGTGTACCTTTGCTCCCCGGTGGTGTTTTCGTCTGCTCTTTGCCGTCAAATGTCATTCCGGCCGCTCGAGCCGCTCCTTTGGGACGGTGGAGACGCTCAGCCTGTCTGCGGTTCTGAAGCTTTTCAAACTAGGTGCTCAAAGCCCCCCGATAGCGTACAATTCGGCTTTTGTAGGAGCTATTTTGGACTTGCGCTGGGGAAGATACACAGATGTGTGTCATAATTGTGGAGCAGTCGGACATCTTTGGACCTCAAACTGTTGGAGTCCAAATTGTGGTACACTTACCAACGTGACTGCATACGTGGATATTCCTCCGTGAATTCATAGAGACAAGTTCAAACTCGACATGCCGGATATCCGGTATAGTATTCCGTCCAACACACAGTCAACTAAAATAACATGTCTCTGATTATCAACAACGACGACAGGTTAAGTCTTAATTAGGAATGTCGGATATTGGCTTTTTTGCTTACATCCCATAGGCCGATATTGTCCAACTCTTAGTTTCTGATTCCGATATCAACCGATACCGACCGGTGTAACATCGCATATCTCCTGTCGTGGAGTTAACACATTTTTGACGTTCACCAAGTGGGAGGAAACCGGAGTACCCGGAGAACCCCCCCCCACACACACACGAGGAGAACATACAAACACCACACAAAAATGGCCGACAGAAATTTCAAACCCAGGTCTTCCAAATCTCCTGACTGCGTGGCCAACATGCTAACCACACAACCACCGTGCAGCCTCCCACATTCCAAAATAAACGCATGTTAGGTTATTCGGCGACTCTATATTGCCAATGGTCTGCCCTGCGATTGAATGGCGACCAGTCCGGGGTGTACCCCGCCTGGATGGAAGCATGGATGGATCGCAATCTGGGTGTGTTCAGTCAAGTTTTAAAGATCAGGGTGTTTAGGTGTACCTGTTTATGTGTACTATTGTTGGGGAATACTTTACAAAATGTAGCTAGTTATCGTTAAAAGTAAATTGAATTAGTCACGGGATTACTCCCGATTTACCACGGAAGGAATTATAACCTAACCTACTTGTTTTGTGTTAATGTTTGTAGTTCCGTTGTATGTGAATGCACCTCGCATGAGATTGGTGGAAAATGAGGAAGAAGTTGGGGATGTTGGAGTCAAGGGTGTACCCCGCCTTCCGCCCAAAGTCAGCTCAAATAGGCTCCAGCGTACCCGCGACCCTAATGAGGAGAATCGGCCTAGTGAATGGATGGATGGATATTTACATATTTCTCAAGTGCTCAAATCAATGTAAACCAATGTCTAATAAATGTAAAATGTCAAAGTGTTAACCCTAAGCCTACTTTCGGCCCGCCCTGTGCATGTGCACAAACGTGCTGTTGAATGCAGAAAATGCAGACTTGAAATAATCCGCCACCACCGCCCCCCTCGCTTTGGCGCCCCCTCTAGCACGGGGCCCCTTTGCCACCACATAAAGTGCACGCACACGTTTTTAACCACATGCCACATTTCGGTGTCAGGAATGGGTGTAGTGTTGGTAAACATACTAACAGTTACATTAGTCCCAGCATAATCCCAGCATAGGAAAAATCCAAGGATCGCAACGGGCGAGCGGATTGCAGACAGGAGCCGAAAGACCATCGCTCACCTGCAATTCCGACTGTAACAAACAAAAAACAGACTTTCACTCCAGCGGAGGGTCAGAAAGAGTCAGAAAAACGTCCACAATCTGACAGAACGGATTAAAGTTAATTGAGCTTTCATTGTCGTCGTGGATTTGCCTCAAGCGCGTTTGACAGTGCGAGCATATGCTGGTCGCATCAGCATAATAGAGCTGTCGGAATTATTCAAACCAGGTTGAGCTCGGTGCGCGCGTTCGTACTCCCAATACAACGCTATCCGTTTGGGAATACTTCTTTTAGCTTGCTAATAAAAAGTGAGCGGGGCAGTATTTATAAATGTCAAACATTTGAAAACTGCAATCCGCTGCTTTTAAGAAAGACGCACACACACACACAAATCACCCAATCAAAATAGCTCTCTCTCAATTGGCCTTTATTAGTCCACAGGAGAAATTGAAAGCACATGGTGGCATATTAATGGGAATCCAAGATGGCCACAGACACAGGAGGAGGATTGCATATAATTCTAGCCATTAAAACCTCAAGACAAATTAGGGTAGCTAATCTGTTATTTTGCCCTTGGTCTCGCCGTTCACTTGTAGGAACGTAGAAAAGCACATGTGCTATGGAAGATCCATCACACCAGGATAACGATTACACGAGTGGTGGTGTTTTTAGTCACACGTTTTCTGTTTATTTGTTTGCATGTGCAGCCGTGTTGAAAATAACAACAGTGCAAGGCGACTAACCGGATGAAACACTGTTATTAGTGGAGTTTTATTGCGACGTGGCAAACAAGTTACCAGTAGGTGCTGTAGATTCAACTTACAAAAACCTTATTATAGGAAAAATTCATAATACGATTGGGCTTCGAAGATATTTCCGTCCCAAGAAAATATTAAGGAAAAAATGCAAAAATACGTTTAGGGCCAAATATGTATTTGATCCCCCTACCCAACCATCACATACGCGTCACCAGTCCATGAAACACACAAAAGAGTCCTGTCCCTTTAAGGAAGTACTCCAACTCCTTATGTGGATAAAAGACACCTGTCACTCAAACAGTCTCTTTCATTCAAACCTGTCCAAGGGCGCCCGGAGCTCCATGCAAGATTTGACCTAGTGGGGAAAGAGTGACAAGGGAGGAGCGGCTTAATGATGTCGAGGGAGTTGGGAGCACAGTCGGCAAGGAATGCGTTCGTAACACACTTTGCTGTAGCGAATGCGAGATCCTGCCGGGTCGCCCCCCACCCCTAACCCCCGCCGCTGTGAAATACAAATGAATGTACCATAAAAACGCTGGACCGCTCATGTTCAAATCAGCGGGGGGTGGAATAAGTCTGTGCCCCACTGTACATAATCAGAACCATAGTTCAGCATGCAATCACACTGAAAGGTTCCCCAGGTTTGCTGCAGAAAATTGCTACCACCATATAAACGCAGCTAATTGAAGCATGAGGTAAGCAGGATAATTTAGTATGTTTCGGTGTAAAGCGCTGGGTTTGATGAGACTTGCCAAGCGAAAGTGTTGCAATTTTCTCCAGGTTAGTGAAAGAGATGATGCTTACTAGTAAATGTGATTTAACATTGGAATGGTGTACTGCCAGAGTAACACAATGAAACACAAGGGAGTGTTTTGTGCGCTTTCATTAAACTACATGAGTGCCCCCGTATGGAATAAAAAAGTGCTGCATGCTGTATGTTGGAATGAATTATAAGCATATGTACTAATGCGTCATCCTCTCGTTCCCAGAAGAATCCCAGTCACCATATACGTGCTTGTAATATCCGCTGGACACGCAGTCGGTGAAGTAGTTAAGCACACAAAGGTCAACTTTGCGACGTGTGTGTGTGAGACACACAAACTAAAGAGTCTCTCCATTAGCGCAGTGGTTCTCATTTATTTTCCATCATGCGGGAATGTTTTCACGCCCCCCCCGATTCAAAATACTATAGAGAATCAGATATCTATTTACTTATTGCACGTACTGCACTGTACAGACTAAACTTGCAACTGAAAGCAGGAAAATGCAGCAAAGTGGCGCATACCAGCATATTCAAGAGTCAAGTTGCATGCTGCGTACAATCGATGTGTACATGTTGGCAGGTCATGCCAACAGCAGTAAGACTGAAAGTACACAGCGAATCAATTGCCTCCATCTAACCCTGTCCTGTGTATCCTCTTCTCTTGCGCCATCTTCATGTCCTTTTTAACTGCATGTTTTACCAACATGCAGTTGGCACGGTGGCTGAGTGGTTAGCACATTTGCCACACAGTCAGGAGATCTGGAAGACCTGGGTTCAAATCTCCGTTGGGCATCTCTGTGTGGAGTTTGCATGTTCTCCCCGTGCGTGTGTGGGTTTTCTCCGGGTACTCCGGTTTCCTCCCACATTCCAAAAACATGCATGTTAGGTTAATTGGCGACTCTAAATTGTCCGTAGGTGTGAATGTTTGTATGTCTATGTTTGTCTATATGTGCCCTGCGATTGACTGGCAACCAGTCCAGGGTGTACCCCGCCTCTTGCCCAAAGTCTGCTGGGATAGGCTCCAGCATCCCCGCTACCCTAATGAGGATAAAGCGGTATAGAAAACGAACGAATGATTGCTTGGATTCAATAGTGTTTCTCACCAATTTTTTCAACTTTCTTTGGCGTTGTTTTGGGTTATTTTGTTTGATTGATTGAATTTACATGATTTCTTATGGGACAAATTGATTTGATTAAAGTACGTTTCGGTTAGAGGTAGACCTTCTGGAAAAGATTTGCGACGCTAACCAAGGTTCCGCTGTACTTGATAATGAAAGTTACCAGCGAGCGGTGATCAACACCACAACACATGTAAACACTTAGGAAATAACCCTCCAACACAGGTTTGAAAAAAGTACAGTCAGAGGTCTTGTTTGCACAGCACTTACTGCCGTATGTTGTGGGAGAGTTTGTGTAAATGTATGTGAGATTTGCATACCACAGCAGAACTTTGGTTAGCATATGTCCTGGTTAGCATATTTTGCCTTAGTTTGTGTACATTTCCCGGTTACTGTACAACATGGCATGCATCTTGTCCTGTTATAAATACGCCGTGTGAGTCCAACTGGGTTCTGAACGCCGGGGCGCTAAAAATCATTTTATCTCGAAAAGCAGGGTGGTGCAAAAAAAGTTTGGTAGCCCCTGTATTATACTAAATACAAGTGTATTTAGTGAGTAATACATGTATTTCAATGAGTAATACAAATGTAAAGGTGGGTGTTATTTCATGTCTTGAGGGTTTTGATAATGTTAAAAATAAAACAAGATTGTAAACAGGTTTTTGTAAATGATAACTACAAAAACAATCCATCTATTAATATTAAATCCTACTTGGCTGAACGTCTGTCAGGGCTGGAACCAATTTGGTTTGAGTACGCTTTGGTTTGAGTCGGACCAAGGTTCCACTGCAGTTGCAAGCAAAAAGAGACAAAGTAGTGGCGCAGAAGCGAACAAAGGAAACCATATCAACCATTTCTATCAATGGATGGAATTCCATCATATTGTCCTCTAAGTACTCTAATTTACACGCGTACACAGTCCGAGGCTTCCTTGGTTTGTTTGGCCTTGACTCACCCCGGAGCCGAGTTTCTGATTTTTATTTGGGGAAGACACAAAACAAAAGAACCACAAATGTGGTTGTGAGGGTAAATGTTTCTGATTCCAAGAGAAATCAGGGGATAGATTGTGTTACAGCACTTCCGAAAGACATGTTGGGGAGGGTCAGCCATGACTGTTGGCATTTGGTTCTGGTTTGGACGAACCCGATACTGTAATTTGCCATCAACTACAGAAACTAGACTTGGACCTACCCTCACAATCACGGCTGTCAAAAGTACGGTGAAATATACGCTTCATATGATGACATGTTTTTTAATTGCTTACGCAAGTTGAACGAATGTTTTGGGTTGGTTTGGTTTTGCTCGTGCTGACTGCGGTCGTCTCTCGCCACTTTGTGCTTTGAATTTTGCGGCTTCACGGATTTAAAAAAATGATTTTGCTGTTTTGCGGATGAGTACTGCCTATTACTGGTCAAAAGCTATGCGTTTTTAAGCAAACTGTATGTTTTTTGCCTAAATTAAGCATTTTCAAGTAAACAAAACGGCTAAATTAACTTAAATCCAAATATAAGACATTCAGAAGACGCATTCAAAGACATGATGATATTGTATATGGTATACTGCACTGGTCGCAGTAATGTTCGGTGAGACACACAAGCACCAAGCGTGATTCCTGGAATAACATACTTTTATTGCAGCTATGAATGATCTCACAACAGACACAATACCCCCCAACACGGTTACACCGCCATAACCCACACCAAGCTAAAACTCATCTTTGAACCCATGGCGTCACTTTCTGTGCCTTAGCACCGGAACACATTCACAGCAACACACTCAAGTCTTATTTATGTTTAAATGTCTTATTTTCTGTTATTATGTCTACTGTGTTGAGTAATAAGTGTGTAAAGATGACTATAGGGGTGTTATTTAATGTTTAGAGGGCTCTAATAATGTTTAAAAAAAGTATTTTCCGGATTTTCTACGCTCTAAAAAGATTATATTTCTAAATAAGCAATGTCACGGTTGGGCCTGGAATGGTTTGGTTTGGAATTATTTTCAAGGGTCGCCCTTAGATTGTAAATATGCAATTTGTAGTGACTGTTAAGCACTAGTTATGCAAGAGGGGAGTATTGTGTCTTCTTTTAATACATCAATGCAGGAATATATTGATAAGAAGTGAAAGAAAAACAACCCAGTTTAGGGCCGTCAAAATTAGCGTTAACCGAAGTTTCCTTTAACGACACTATTTTGTTTTGGAGCTGCAATTAACGCGCGCGTTTCCTGTTTGACCCTGTTTGACCGTAGTTTGAGAAAGCAGCGGTCACTGTGGCGCTACAGGCGGGAGCAAATATTGAGCAGAAATGGAGAAGGAAAAGCCCGGATAAGAGGAGGAAAATGGAACCGAACTCAGAGCTCAAATTTGGGTAATAGCTGACATAGCCAAGGACAACTATGTAAGGGGTTCTGTCAATTCAGAGCTAATAGTACTAGCATGAGGTAGTCAACACATCTGATCTGATTTATCTTATTATTATGTAAAACCATGACAGAAACAACATCACATTAAAAGCACAAAACGAATGCACACCCACGATCCACCAGCATCAGCATTTGGAAGCAAATATGAGGTGAAAGAAAAAGGGTAAAAATACAGAATAGTCCTCTCTCTGTGCAGCGTAAGAGAAGCTAGAAGATGCGTTCAATGGCTGTCAAATTGCGGGATAAATCGCCACTCACATTAAACATTCAAAATCTGTGGGATTTCTAACTCTACATTATTTTAAAATAAAATAGTGGCACACAGTTCCAAAATTGATATCCCTTTAGTTAAAATTTGATGTTGTTATTGTAGTTCGTTTACCACACAGAGATTTATGTCCCTGCTTGTTATGGATAAAAATATTTTTATCTGCGATTAAATATGAGTTAACTATGGACAAAAAAAATGCGATTAACCGCCCTAACCCAGCTATAACCGCTTCATAATTCAGTACGAATTTCTAACTTTGCACTTTGCAATGTTCTCATGCGGACGTTTGTGCTGCATACAATTGTACAGCTTTCCAAATTGTATCATATTTGTGAAAACGCATCCATCAATAAAAGAAGCATAATGTGTTCGTAATGTGACTTGAGGGAAATATTGGTCGATATCTGTATCAGAAATTAGGTTCTGTCATCTCTAATCTTCATTTTGGGTCAATGCTTAGCAGTGCTGTTGCAAAGCCACATGCTGACTGCTGACCAACCAATCTGAGTTGAGTTTGTCGGATGGGTAAATCAGCCATCAACAGCAGCAGCACATGTTGTGTGTTTTTGCTTGAGGACAACTTTGCTCCAAGACGCCCTGACCCCCGCTCTCGCTCCTCCCCCACTGGGAGTATCACAAAGCATCATCACCACCAAACCTGGGCTCCAGGCCATCCGTCTCATTGTGTGCTCCACGCCATGGGTTAAATATCACAGACGGATCCGGTCAGGAAGGGGATGTGGCGCTGGAACATTAGATCGTGATGAAATCATCAGCCCTTGCCATCTCTGAGTTAGTCCCAGCTTTTTTAAATCCACCTGTGCGGGAAAAAAACAAAGAATGGGAACAGCTTGGACTCGATCAGCATCAGAGTTTCTGTTACACATGCATGACGTGCAAAAAGGACAGGAATTTTGGAAAACCAATAAAAAAGGCGACCAGGTATCTAAATAAAGTGGGAAGCGCCTTGAACACCTTCCTAAGTAAAGCTAGGCTATACTTATGAAGACAAAAAAAACTTATGTGAATAAAATGTTATTAAACGACATGTATGTATTGGTATTGACCAGTCCAGGGTGTACCCTGCCTCTCGCCCGAAGTCAGCTGGGATAGGCTCCAGGGCCCTAGTGAGGATAAGCGACATAGAAGATGGATAAATGTATTGATGTTTAAAAATCAGGTGGTGTCCAAATCATCATGAACGTTATCACGGATGTATTTTGGTGAGCACAATATTTTATTTGCCACTATTTTTCATGAACTTCAAATTTCACGGCTTCACTTTAAACACGTTTTTTCAAAACGTATTAACAATCACTGTTTCACGGTTGACTGTAGCCCATTATTAGTCAAATGTTATGCATATTTAAACACATTTTACGTAACTTTTGGGCTGTATTAAGCATTTTCAAGCATGCAAATGGCTAAAAATGTCACACAGCGATGAGGAGTGTGTCTGGACCCCCAGACGCAGAGGCGAAGAGGCAGGTGAGTTTTAACAGTCTTTAATGAGAGATGGTTGGCAACAAAAATCGATGGTGAAAAAACTGCACCATGAACAGAAATAAAGAACCTGGTGGGGACAGGGAGCTGCTGGGGACGCTTGAAGAGGTGGGCGGAAGATACCGCTCACGAGGCGTGGACTTGGGTTGGAGGTTGAATAATCCGGCGTCTCCCAGCAGACAGCACTCATCTTAAATAGCGGGCCTTATTAGAGACAGGTGTGTCCAGCAGCTCCGCCTCCAGCGAAGAAGAAGGAGAAGCCAGGAAAACTAAGGCAGAATAGGAGTGTGCACGTGACAAAAAAAACAAAAAGCCAAATGTAAGCTGTAGCAACAAAATATTTGATCTATAAATAAGGAATTCTACTTTGTGGAAATTGACTTCCCTACTGAAGCTGCTGCCCCCGCGACCCGCATAAGCGGAGGAAAATGGATGGATGGATGGACTTCAAATTAACCGTGACAAGAAAGGGATTACTCTCCAGGTATCATTGACCACTGACTCACTGTGTCATCTTACAAACAACCTTATAATCATCACACACAGCGACTTAACACACTAAAGGTAGCTAAGAAAGATACAATACAAGTACCAACACAAGTTTGACACACTGATACTGTATTAACAAACATCTCTGCTTATTTATGTCTCATATGCCTCATTTTATCTGATTACTATATTGGGTAATACAAATGTAAAGGTGACTATAGGGATGCTAATAATGTTAAAAACCTTATTTAAATTGTTGTGGCATTTTTTTGAGTACACCTCAACTTTAAATTTTGACTCCTTTGTCAGTGTAAAGTTGTCAGGGTCGAAGAAAATGTCACATATGTAGTATATAATAAGCATCATCAAGTTGTTGAATTGGTTTTAATCATAATAGCAAATAATTATACGCGTCTAATGCGTGAGTTCACTGCACCACTCATCTAATGCTCATTTTATGTGGTTGAAGTCTTCATTTTCTGTCCCAGGTACATTTGTTTTTTAGCTCCCCTGACAATTTAATTAGGTTTACAAATGCTAATTCTTGACCACAACGTCTAAATTTGACAGTGGTAGCAAATAAACACAATCAGACATCCCCGCCGCTAAATTGCATGTGGGGCTTGACACTGCTAGCGAGCAGGACTGGAAAATGTCATGCAAGTTGGCATCAAGGAGCTCTTGTTACCTCCAAAACGCAAAATCACAGACTGCTCCGCAATCCAGAGGGCAGCCTCGCATGCACGCACACACACATGCACGCAAACCTCAGTTCCACCCACAGTCTGTACACTTATTTATTTAACTGGACTTGACAGTTATTTCTGCCATGCCAGGCAAAAAGCAACTAACAATTCACACAAGTCTTGAAATAGACGCCATCGTTTGGGGAGCCAGAGGACTCTAAATGGCCCGCCGTCTTGTACAGAACGGTCAGCTTCACGGGATGAAATTGCTCCACAACCAGAGCAGGGGACTAATCCGAGGGTTCCGGAGCAGAAGGGGACATAACGTACAAGTGGTGGTGATCAGACCTGCATTTATGCTGTCTTGGGTTTAGTGGAGCCACACTGTCCAGTCTACGACTGACAGGCCACAACCCGGTGGCCCATTAGGAAAAATAGGCAGCGTCATAGTGCGCCTTGGCCTCCAGGGGGCGCCAAACAAAAACGAAACATCGTCTTTAATTGAAAAGTATTTAACTAGTAAGAAAAAATGACAAATTACCATACCCGAAGCGTTTCTCTGGACCATTTGCTGCAGTAAAACTTTACCAGAGACCGTGTACAGCATAGTTTATAATGCAGATTTGCCTTTAAAGTAAACTAAAAGCGAGAACTGTTGGAAATAACTGCCACTGGCGCAACGGCACCCCCAGCTGGTCGTATAGGCGCAGTGCAGGATGCCACACAATTCCACGCCCAATGTAGACACTGCATTCTGGTGACGCGATGACGTCACCTGCCAGTGCGCGTACAGCTAAAGGCAGCGGACCTTGAATGTGGAGAGCATTTCCATCACTTGGCGACCTCGACAGTGGCGGCGCGAGGGAGCGAGGAGTTTGACAAATAAGAGATTTGGTACGCGCCCCAGAATTCTCAACATTTGATTGGCTGGCTTCACATTCGTTAGCGGAAGTTGACGATCGAGCAAGGCGGGAAAATACACACAGCTTCCGGATGTAAACACCAGTGACCAGCAGCGACTTTTGTAGACTAAACTTTTCAGTAAATACTTAATAAACACGCGTTCGAGAGGTTGTGGCATCCACAGGTGAGAGATTTTTCAGGTATGAGTACCAAGCTAACGACGCGTTGTTGACGTCAGTTAGCAAAGCTAAATGTTCTTGTACCAGCAAGGAACTTGGCAGCCGATTAATGACTTGTACTGGAGCAGGGATTCGGCTAAAATAGTCATATATTGGCGCATTGAACGCTAAATGATATCAGCTAGGACATAAATGACACCAGTGAAGAAAAGCTGCGGAAATGAATGGATAGCCACTCCAGGATCAAGTGTGTTGTTTTAAGCCAAAAAATGACAACCGACAAAAAAAGTGCTTTATTTATCCTTATATTTTAAAAAAAGGATTCAAGCTGTTAGTTTGTTTTATCTAATGCTAGGGGATTCAAAAACAATAACAATAAGGAACATAAATTCGCTTAAAGGTACACCACGTGACTATGTTTACATTCACGTACAATACATTCGTATTACTTACTGTATTTATTATCTGGCATGTTCTCATTTGTATTCACTTTTGAACGCTGATGTCGTAATTAAAAAAAAAGACAGAGCCATGCAAGCGTTTTTGAAAGGATCAACGGTCCAGACAACCAGACCTCAGAAAGAGAAGAGTGGATCCAGCATCGAGAAGAAAGCCAAGGTTATTCCATGGGTTGAAAAATAGTACGTATCAACCACAAATGGAGGATTTTAAAGAGTATGCTCTGCAGGCGCATCTTGAAATCATATTTTTGGGACAACACTGTCAAAGTTGTGAGAGCAGTATAGAGATTTTTGTTTTAATGACACTGTGTTCTTTAAACCCCAGTAGGCCAAAGCGTGTGGATGAAGTTGCCTTTCAGGAGGAAGTTGTAGCAGTGCTGAAAAAGTCTCTGGAAGGAGCAGATGTAAGTTCTTTCGCAGTGAAACCCTTAAAGCGGGGGTGTCCAAAGTCCAGTTCGTCTTATTCTGCAAACAAAATGAACTTGCACTGTAAACAAAGAAAAAGCAGAAAAATACCCCCCAAAATGGTGTCTGCAAACAAATGTGGCAGTCTTACAGTACATTGATTATTTTCATGAACATGAACAGAATATTCATTGAGTACATACTCACTAGGAATGCATGAAGGAGTTGTTCAAAATGTTATCAGATGCTTCACGGATACTCGTCTCTGTTAACTCATTCCCTTAGTCACTGCTTAAGTGGCACAATGTTGCCCGTGTACGGATTTCTGCGCAGTTTGACGAGCGACCTGACTGAATCGTGTACAGTCGTCCCTTGCCGTATTGCGGTTCTCGCTCACTGTATTGTGGTTTTTCAAAAGTTAATTAGTTAATAAATGGATCGCTGTTTTGGGATTGAATATGGCCTATTATTGGTATAAAAATGATAATTAAGCTAATTGTACTTTTTCTTGGCCTAAATGAAACATTTTCAAGCAAAAAATGGCGAAATGAACTAATTAAATCCACTAAAATGTACAATAAAAGGCAGAAGAAGCATTGTAATTGTGAATGCAGTACTGTAGAATATATTCGCCACTATGTGTCAGTAATTGTTCGACAGTGAGACCGGTACTAGACTTGTCGCTAAGGTTCCGTAGGGAGCACATTTACGGTGACACTGCTCAAACCGGTGTTTTATTTACGTCTTAAATGGCTTATTTAATCTTATTTTGTCTGCTATACTAGGTAATATAAGTGTAAAGCCACTACTTTCTACCACTGCATATTGGGTAATACAAACATAAAGGCGACTATACGGGTGTTATTTCACGTCTCGAGGGCTCTAATAATGTTAAAAACTGTATTTAAAAGCTTGTAAGCAAGGTTTCTTTGCCATAACTATGAAAATAATTCCATTTATTTATTTCATTTATTATTGAATCCAATGTGGCGGAAATTCACGCGCTCTGTGACAGGTGACTCGCGCGGCTCGTGTCACAGCTTGTTGCGCCAATGCGCTCCCTGACTCGAGGCGACTCAAAAGAACTTTAGTCAAGAAGAAGTCAAGTTTCCCATTGCTAATTACTGTTCGCGTTGGCATCGTTGTAACAACATGTATTGGTCAGAAAAGAGGAAAAGGATAAATAGTCCCACTTTAATAAATGCGGCCGACAGTGGAAAAAGTCTGGACACCCCTGCCTTCCAGCTCTAAAGGAACTGAAATGATTCCGCACTTGAGGAAAGCGATAACCGTATCTCATCACCGTAACACATTAAGGTTAATACAGTGGGACCTCCAGTTAATTATGACTAGCTTTGCAGAGATTTTGTTACGTAAAATAGATGTTTTTCTCCATTACAGCTCCCAAATTTGCTATTTTATGGTCCACCGGGGACAGGAAAGACATCTACCATATTAGCTGCTGCTAGGGAACTTTACGGGTGAGTGATATTTGAATTGAAGGTAGATGCATTTTTGGGAAAACAATGTCATTGTCGGTGGACAATTCCTCATTCCTCATTCCATCTTACATCCAGTCCAGAACTGTACAAGCAGAGGGTGCTGGAGCTCAATGCCTCAGACGAAAGAGGAATCCAGGTCATCAGGGAGAAGGTCAAAAACTTTGCTCAGCTCACTGTCGCCGGGTCTCGGCCTGAGTAAGTAGACAAGTTCACTCATCATGGCCATGAATGTCCTTTCTATTTTCCTCCACTTATCTGGGTCTAGGGGCACCAGTCTCAGTAGGGAAGTCCAGCCTTCCTGGTCTACAACTACCTCTTCCAGCTTCACCGGGGGGGACCCAAAGGCGTTCCCAGGCCAGCTGTGGGCCATAATCCCTCCAGCGTGTCCTAGGTCTGCCCCGGGGCCTTGTCCCGGCTAGGCATGCCCTGAACACCTCACCGGGAGGCATCCGGACTAGATGTCCGAGCCACCATCCCAAAACCCAGATTTTGCCGCCGAAGACCAGGTCGCCCACCCTCGACCCCAATGACCATTGCCCAAATCAGATAGCACCGGACCCTGGGTCTGTGTGTGTGTGTGTGTGTGTGGGGGGGGGGGGATTCCATGTGGCTTATTCCACCCATGGTGCTCAGCTGCGCACCATGGGTGGAGGCCCGACCACCAGGCACTCGCCTGTGAGTCCCTCCCCCGAGGTGACGCCCCGGTATCCTGCATCTTTCTTTTGATTTTTTCCATAAGGCTCTTCTGAATCACTCTTTCTCTGGCCCTGTTTGCCTACCGGGGGCATATAACCCCAGACAACATAGCACCTAGGATCACTCGGGCACTCAAGCCCCTCCACCACGATCAGGTGGTGAGGCATGAATGTCTGAATCAATTATTTGAACGGTTCTTTTTGCAACAGTTAAAACTAGAGTTGAGCCATGTGTATTTGCTGTAAATAAGTGCTTGTATTTGTAGTGGGAAGCCATGTCCTCCTTTCAAGATCATCATCCTGGACGAGGCTGACTCAATGACGGCACCAGCTCAGGCTGCCCTTAGGAGGACCATGGAAAAGGAGTCGCGCACCACACGCTTCTGTCTCATTTGTAACTACATCAGCAGGCAAGCACACCTCATCACAGCCAATCCCGATGTTTGTTTGTTTTTTTAATAACAATTACGTCGGTGTATCCTGTAGGATCATTGAACCCTTGACCTCCAGATGTTCCAAGTTTCGTTTTAAACTTCTAGCTAATCAGGTGCAAGAGGGGCGTCTGCTGGAGATCTGTGAGAAGGAGAACCTCAAGTACACAAAAGAGGTAAAAGTAGAAATTACTGTAGAAGAGCTTTGGGGAATATCAATGACATTGATTATGGATTGATGTCAAGTGCATGAGATAATGCTTGTAGTACGTTGGAATGTTGGAGCCCTCAATGCAGCTGGAGTAACCTGCCTGCATCAAATATTTTACATAATTTAAAATTGTACATCATTATTCATCAATTTATTTCACTACTACTACTTTTTATTTTGCCGCATTTTTCATCCACTTTCATCCACTCCTCCCACGTTTTCTCAATCCAAACTAAACGAACATCAAAATGTTCAGCTCATTCAGGACACGTGAGCTTTTCAAAAATTCCCACATATACTGTAATTTCATATTTTTGCTGACAGTTTTGGGGCAATTTGTGGGCAATTTCTTTGGCGCTCCCTGCTAGCGGAAAAATCATTTCCCATTTTTCATTATTGTAACATTCCAGGTTTGGCAGGGTTTCTCAGTTTGTTTTATTTTTTGAGGGACAGAAATTTTATTGCTTTCCCCAATTTGAGCGCAGTCCTGACTGCCCCTCAGGCACCCCCCGCCACACACCGGTTCGCCACGCCCCACTATTTGAGACACTCTGAGTTAGGGTGATATAGCTTAGGTGGTAGATTGCTCGTCTCCCAACCTGAAGGTTGTTGGTCCGATCTTCGGGTAATAATTTGAAACGTTGCAGTTTTACTCCCACATTTCACAACCGCTTCAGCGCCTTTACATCATGAAAATGTTGTGCTCGTTCGGGCCATTTGGGCTACCTGTCAGGACTTTTGTGAAGCAAATATCACATTTGTCTTAATTCAATATTTTCTGTGAGATTTATCTCATGGAAAATGGACAATTTCAGTGTCGCCACTCATTGATGGAAATTCAATCATCACGTGCAACATTAGGCTTATTCTGTGAGTCTCCCAAGCTTGGGGGTTAAAAATAACTGCAATAATTTCAAATTTTGCAGTTTTACTTCCGCATTTTACCACCACTCAGTGACAGCTGCTCGTCAGTCAAGAAAGAGAAATTTGTTCCTAGTCGTTATTAACCAAGACAAAGTCGATGGGGATCGGTAAAGTGTCCGAGTCAGTTCAGAACAACGGAATGAAAAACTTGTTTGATTTATAATACAAGATCGCTGATTTTCTCATTTCACTATCAGTCAAAAAGAGGATTTTGCTTCAGATAAATCATGCAGAAGCTGGCCGCCTATAGACCCCCAGAAACCTGATCCTCTGATGGGCGGAACAAAGCACAGCATTTGTCCAATGACCGTCAAGTTTTCTGCAGTGGAACAACCCACTCTACGCTTCCCCATCCAAGACAGTAGACGCTCAGCGTCTGACTGTAAAAGCACTGTGATGCTGTAGGAATGAATGGGAAGGAAGTGGTGTGAGTTACCTGTGATAAGTAGCTGGTTCTGAACAAAAGGTGAAGGTTTTTACCACATATTGTATTTAGTCAATTAAATGTACACACAGGACTACATATTTGACAACTTTTTTGTCATTTTAGGGGAAGCTGAGCTTCCCTTGCAGTCTTCAAACAATCGCCACAGCAGCCACTTTTCCTAAAGGTTTTTCTATTATTTAATATTTTCTCTAACATTTTTCCCATTGGATGGATAATTTCAATATTGGTGGAAGTTAGTTTTCCATAAAACATTCATGGTTTATCTTGTGAGTGGTCGTGGCCCAACGTGGTGGTTGCTGGTTCAATGTTCAGTTGGTCAATAGATTTCAACACATTTGTAGGATATGTCAGTGTCCATTCTACACTTCAGTTCAGCTTTAGCACTCAGCTGTAATCTCTTTTTGTCTCATCATGTTTGTTCTGTTCCTCTTTTCACCAAATCTCACAATTTCTTAAAGATACAGCGTTCTGGTTGACAGAGAGTACACTTTTATACGATTGTTTAATGTTTAGGTCTTAATTTGACGCACATTGTGTATGAATGTAGAGTATATCAGCATTGGTGACGGTGTCAGAGGGAGACCTGCGGAAAGCCATCACCTTTCTCCAGAGTGCTACTCGTCTCAACGTGGACAATGAGATAACAGAAGCTTCTATCATCGAAATAGCGGGGGTGAGAATGGATATTTTTCTTCTATCTCTATTTTTTCCTCTCTCGCTCAAGTTCTCATTCAAGTTGAGACCGAAAGTCTTGATAATTGATGAATGTTCTGAACATCAAATCTGCAACATGATCCTGCTCTCAGAAGAGAAGTACAATGCAGCCTCTAATGTCAAACACAAAATGCTTAAAGATACGGGGCTATAAGCTGGAACTATCAATGCTCCACTTCAGCCAGTAAGGAGCTTTCCTAAAAATAAAAGAATTTGCATTCCTACTCTTCAAACCGTTACTGTTGCACTGAAAGCTTGGAAATCAAGGGTCATTTTCTGATCACGTCCTGTATTGAACTCCGGCATATTCCATCCATCCATTTTCTATACTGCTTATCCTCATTAGGGTCGTGGGTATGCTGGAGCCTATCCCAGCTGACTTTGGGCGGGAGGCGGGGTACACCCTGGACTGGTTGCCAGTCAATCACAGGGCACTCTGGCATATTAAAACATTTCATTTTATGTTCTTATTTAGTGTCTCCATCAAGTACTAGGTAATGTTTTGCTTTATATACACTGGTGTGAAAAACTATTTTCCCCCTTCATGACTTTTTATTCTTTTGCATGTTTGTCACACAAAATGTTTCTGATCATCAAACACATTTTAATATTAGTCAAAGATAACACAAGTAAACACAAAATGCAGTTTTTAAATGAATGTTTTTATTATTTAGGGAGAAAAAAATCCAAACCCACATAGCCCTGTGTGAAAAAGTAATTGCCCCTGCACCTAATAACTGGTTGGGCCACCCTTAGCAGCAATAACTGCAATCAAACGTTTGCGATAACTTGCAACAAGTCTTTTACAGCGCTCTGGAGGAATTTTGGCCCACTCATCTTTGCAGAATTGTTGTAATTCAGCTTTATTTGAGGGTTTTCTAGCATGAACCGCCTTCTTAAGGTCATGCCACAGCATCTCAATGGGATTCAGGTCAGGACTTTGACTAGGCCACTCCAAAGTCTTCATTTTGTTTTTCTTCAGCCATTCAGAGGTGGATTTGCTGGTGTGTTTTGGGTCATTGTCCTGCTGCAGCACCCAAGATCGCTTTAGCTTGAGTTGACGAACAGATGGCCGGACATTCTCCTTCAGGATTTTTTGGTAGACAGTAGAATTCATGCTTCCATCTATCACAGCAAGCCTTCCAGGTCCTGAAGCAGCAAAACAACCCCAGACCATCACACTACCACCACCATATTTTACTGTTGGTATGATGTTCTTTTTATGAAATGCTGTGTTACTTTTACGCCAGATGTAACGGGACACGCACCTTTCAAAAAGTTCAACTTTTGTCTCGTCAGTCCAAAATATATTTTCCCAAAAGTCTTGCCAGTCATCGAGATGTTTTTTAGCAAAATTAAGACGAGCCTTAATGTTCTTTTTGCTTAATAGTGGTTTGCGTCTTGGAACTCTGCCATGCAGGCCGTTTTTGCCCAGTCTTTTTCTTAAAGTGGAGTCGTAAACACTGACCTTATTTGAGGTAAGTGAGGCCTGCAGTTCTTTAGATGTTGCCCTGGGATCTTTTGTGATCTCTCGGATGAGTTGTCTCTGCGCTCTTGGGGTAATTTTGGGCGGCCGGCCACTCCTGGGAAGGTTCACCACTGTTCCATGTTTTTGCCATTTGTGGATAATGGCTCTCACTGTGGTAATCAGGCCTGGGGGTGGCTACAGAAATTGAACTCGGGTGTGCTAAAGCACAGTTGTTATTTTTTTAACAAGGGGGGGGCAATCACTTTTTCACACAGGGCCATGTGGGTTTGGATTTTTTTCTCCCCAAATAATAACATTCATTTAAAAACTGCATTTTGTGTTTACTTGTGTTATCTTTGACTAATATTAAAATGTGTTTGATGATCAGAAACATTTTGTGACAAACAAAAAGAATAAGCAAGATGCAATGCAAAGAATGCAAAAGAATAAAAAGTCAGGAAGGGGGCAAAAGGTTTTTCACACCAGTGTATAAAGTGCTTGATATTATATACTTGATATTATATGCACATACGCTCTAAACAGTATATTCTGATATCAACTGGTATGAGTAACATCAAATATCTCCTGTTGTAGAATGAACACATCCAGTATCGGCAATTAGCTTCTAGACGTGTAACCGTGTGCAACACAGTGCATTTTCTCCCACAGATGCTAGCGCGTCTGCCTGCTGTTATTTTTGCTTTTTTTTGTGTTTTTTGTTTTCTACATTGCCGCTACCCCGTAGACATATAATGAATGAATGAATGAATATGGTGTTTTCCGCAGCACCTGCAATTGATGCTCTCGAAACGATGTTACAATGGCCAAATCTATGTCCAAATACTATCAATGGTTACCAGTCTTACGTGTGAAAGGTTATTCCTATGGATTTGATATGGACAGTAAAAGGAGTCGTACACTTCCGTGGCACACATGAATGAGGCATCTTCTCCGCTTTGACTCTTGCTAGACCCAATATGGCGGCGACGTTGGCGTAAGGCTCAGCGATGAATGCAGCAGCTACGTATTTATGTCAATAAAAATGACGAGCTGTTCATAGCTTTATAAGGGGTCAAACTTTATTTCCTTATTTCCCCCACTGTATGCTGCACAATCTTGATCAAATAGTTCAAATCAATAAATATTACGACATATTTAAGCTTCTGAGCACTAACTACAGCTTTCATTTTTATCCATGTCTTACTGTGAGCTGTAGAACCAATGTTTGACAAAAATAGAACATTACTACCAAACTGTCTAAACAATAATAACATTGTTGCAGGTTGTTCCCACCAAGATGATCGACGGTTTGCTTCAGGTCTGCTTTCAAGGGACTTTTGAGAAACTTGAGGTTGAAGTCCGGGTAAGTCCACGTGCATTTTGTCACAGAAGGGACCTCACGTCTAAGGCCAATTGTTTTTTTTTGTTAGAACATGGTGGATGAAGGCTACGCAGCCACACAGATCTTGAGTCAGCTTCATGACTGCATCTTGGAGCAGGACTTGAGTGACAAGCACAAGTCTGCCATTACTGAAAAAATGGCGGTAGGTTTTGGTTTTCATTGGTTTTGTAGCTAGTTTTGGGATGCAGTGTTTGTTTTTTTGTTCTCGTGTGGCACCTAAACACTTCCTGTCCTTCGCTTGTGTATTGTATGGGAAATCGGTAACAAACATGTGGTTTAGGAATACATGTACCATTACAGCACTCGTGGTAACGGGTTACCGTTAAATTACCAGACTGAGCTCACGCTTGTAACTTTCTATGTGATCTGGGTCAGTCTTTCTTTTCCTTGTGTGGCTGCACCAGAAGTACAGTATACTGTATGAAATCAATGCTGCTTTATCAACTTTTCTTCCTGTTTCAGGTGGTGGACAAATGCCTGTCAGATGGAGCAGATGAATACATGCAGTTGCTGAGTCTATGTTCAGCAATCATGCAGCAAACCCCCCAGAACTGAACACGTAGCACCACCAAGCAGAATCTTCCACTAGCCAAAATCACCAAATCCAATGTTGTTGACTTCCATTCCATTGTTTTGACGGAGAAGAGCATTTGTCAAACCACCCATTGAATGTGTCTTTATTTCTTTGGTTATTTGATCCAGTTTTCTATGCTTTACTTATAAAATACTAAAAGGAATACCAGTCCTAAAGTATTTCATTCATTTTCTATGCCGCTTATCCTCATTAGGGGCGCGGGTATGCTGGAACCTATCCCAGCTGGCTTAATTATCAAAATTGACAGTACAGGGAAAAGTAAATGTTGTTCAACAGCTGTCGAGTTAAACTAAAAAGTTTATTCATGTCAATGTAAAAATACCAACATCTGGTCCATAAACGTAAAATGAAGTTCTTTCAATTATCTTCCTCAACACCTACACAAAGTAGGTTTAATGTGAATGTGTAGCAAGTAGTCGACCGATGCTAAGTCAACCAACTTACTTAGATTTTTTAAAAGTCAGAACACAATACAGTGTAGATTTAATGTGAATGTGTAACAACCGAATACTCATAACAATTTTTAAAAAGTCGTTAGCCGTTGTCCATGTAACACTGGACACTTCCTGTTTACATGGCCGTCTCACCGAAATAACCAATTGGACGCCGTCTTCTTGTGCGCATTGATTGGCGGTTGGCATCGTAGTACTTATTGTAGTCAATGGCTGCCGAAACAACGAAAAGTACGAGTAGCAACAATGCTCGTTGAAAATGTTTTGCCAATATATCTTTAAGTAAAAGCCGGCGCCAGCAAGAGTGGTGAAATACAAACATTAACACAACACTGATGAAAACTTCAGAGCACAGTGTAGATGCTCTGCAGTGACAGGAGCGCTGTTGACAACTTCTCAGTAAGAGAAGTAGATATTGGCTGTCGTAGAAGACGCTAGATGACGTCATAATCTAATTTGCATTTATTGTAACGTGCTGTAGGAAAAAAAGCATAACCACGTAGGAAATACAAAAAAGGGAGTAAAAACACCTTAATTGCGTGTAGAACAAAAAATAAAGTTGATTGATTATTCATTTATAATTAGTCATTATTTTATCGAAATAAAATATAAATGTTTCCTAATCATCAGTAAGCCAGGATTAAAGAGAATAATGTGTTCATTGTATGGTTATATTTTATTGTTAATGTATTGTTACTCTTTATTGGTAAAAGGAAGTAGATTATCTTACAATTTTTCAGGTAAAAGTAAGCAACTGATGAGCCTACTGTATTGCCTCTCTATTGTGAAGCTCAGTTGCTGTTACATATATTCACCAGCAGAGTGTGATGTTTAATTGTGCTAATTTTAAATGGTTCTCAATAGCAAACATGTGATGGGAGAACTTTGAGAGGCGCTGGCCGAGATAAAATATTAGTTATTTAATTTTGATGAAATCATGACCAATTTGAAATTAACAAACCAAGAATCAAGTTTATTTGTAGTTTCAAACGCTATTAAGGTGTTTTTTCCTTTTCCTTTTTCCTACCAGGTTATGCTTTTTTCCTATAGCCTTTTAACAACATCACGTGCAAATTAGATAATCGTCATCTAGCCCCTTCTAGGACAGCCAATAGCTACTTTTCTTACTGAAAAGTTGGCAACAGTGAATGCCTTTGGGCGGACCTGTCAACAGCACCAGAAAACCCCCCAACCACGTCAGAAAAAGTAGCTAGATTTGTCGCTAGTCGCTTTTGAAAAACTATGTCAAGGGGTGTTGTAATGTCACCAGATCCAGCTACAAAATCGCCATGTTGGGTACGACACTGGTCACTGACAAATCGATTATTCTGCTTTTTTTTTTACGCAAATAACAATTTGTCCTAAATTTGGACTAGTTCTATTATTTTGTTGATATTGTCACATTCGTGATGTGCTTATATATTGTTAAAATATTCACAATTAAGTGCCTGTCCTGTGTTTTGTTGTGATTATAATCGCGATGATCAAATTAAAAGCAAAATCATTTAATGATATTGAAACTTTTCTCATTTGTATCAGCCTTGCGTTTACCTCGTATGGAATCGACACCAAAATTTGCAGTATTGCCCACCAATCCAATCTCCTCAAGACCGACCACTTTGTACATAGCGCGTCTTGATTTGAATGAACCAACCAATCAGCGGCCTTGGCAGGCGGAAACTGGCCTTCTATGCCACTCTTGTCCAATCAGCAGCCGGCACCCTCGTTTCCGTGATTTTTTTGAAATGGAATCGGGCAGCAGCTTGTCTCGTGAATACATTGCGTTAACTGTCAACAAACTGAGGAGTCGGTCGTCGACGCGGATTGTTTAAAAACCTACGAGCTGATGCGGGGGACTCGGCTTTTAGATGATTTATGTTATTATTAATGTTTAGAAAAGGACACTCCATCTCGATCGTTGCTTCAAGGTGTTAGCCAGACAGCTGCGGCTAAGTTAGCCAAGCAGCTAAGTTAGCTAAGTTTAGCCGGTGAAGTGTCTGATAGACAGCGTCTCATTGACGTCTTTGCGTGTTCACAACCGTAAAGACCATCGGTAAGTATCGCCCTTTAGAGTGTCTTTTAAATACTATAAACTGAGACTAAGTTAGATGAATTTGTGGGTACCTTTAATTGTGTTCTGCCATGCACCCCCTCTTTTAAAATACAATAGAAAACATGTAGCATTGATTTAGTTATTTGTACAAACCACTGTATGAGTTGCTGGCATCAGTATCGTTCAAGCACGACTAAAGACACCAACAAACCAGCCAACCTTGAAGGAATTTTATGAGTATAGTCAATTTTATGAGTATAGTCTCCCCTGCCTCTCACGCCCCCCGCCCCACAATTTAAGCAGCACTGGGTTGACTGTAGTTACCTACTGAGTAGCTTAAAAATGCTTGTGTGACCTTTCCTGTCTGATTTTTTTCTCGCTCCCTATGGATAGACAGGCCGGCGTGGTTTTTCCTGGTTGTTCATCATGGCTGACAGCAGCATAGTGACATTAGGGACGGCTCGGAGTCTGCTGGTGGATTCGTCCGTGTACGATTCAAGGATGGGAGAAACCACAAGGGACCATATTTTCCTGGGCGTCGCATGTGACGATGGCGAAGGTAAGTTACTCCTCGTTATACCAGAATGTTATTTGAAGGTGCCGTCAGTCATGGTTAGGTACTGCAAATGGGGTGCCTGCATCTGTACGCACTACGGTGGTGTGAAAAAGTCTTGGTTCCCTTCCAGATTTCTTATATTTCTGCATGTTTGTCCCCCATAAATGTGTCAGATCTTGGTCAATTACAACGCAACTGAGCACAAAATGCAGTTTTTAAATGAAACCTTTTATTATTAAGGGAGAAAAAATCCAAAGCTACATGGCACTGCGTGAAAAAGTGATGTGTCCATAACTTGCAATGTGTCTCTTACAATCTCAGCCCACTCATCTTTGCAGAATTGTTGTCTTTCCGTCACATTGGAGGCTTTTCAAGCATTAAGCGCCTTTTTAAGTTCATGCCATAGCATCTCAATAGGATTCAGGTCAGACTCCAAAGTCTTCATTTTATTTTTCTTCAGCAATTCAGAAGTGGACTTGCTGGTGTGCTTTGGATCATTGTCCTGCTGCAGATACCCAAGTTGGTTTCAGCTTGAGGTCACCACCAAATGACTGGACATTCTCTTTCAGGATTTTTTGGTAGACAGCAGAATTCATGGTTCCATTTATCACAGCAAGTCTTCCAGGTCCTGAAGCAGCAAAACCGCCCCAGACCATCAAACTACCACCATCATATTATACTGTTGTGATTTATTTTTCTAAAATCCGACGGTACTTTTATGTAATGGGACACACATCATTCAAAAAGTTCAGCTTTTGTCTCGTCAGATCACTGAGTATTTTCCCAAAGGTCTTAAGCACATACTGTATGTTAAACTCGTGCCACGCAGGGCTGAGACACTGCAGGTTTTCTCCCCAACCAGCGGGTGATTTAATTAATGAGCTCCTTCCCTCAAATTGAAGGATGTGTTGGTCATAAAAATCACCTGCTTTAGTGACTGGCTGGATAAAGAAAACCTACATGTCCTTGGCCTTCCGTTGCACGAGTTTGACACCCCTGGGCTTGAGGACCATCAAGATGTTTCCTGGCAAATTGAGACGACCCATA
Organism: Oostethus manadensis; assembly: GCA_024372805.1. Classification (NCBI taxonomy): domain Eukaryota; kingdom Metazoa; phylum Chordata; class Actinopteri; order Syngnathiformes; family Syngnathidae; genus Oostethus; species Oostethus manadensis. The sequence continues at coordinate 556,815 of QODF01000019.1, forward strand.
ATGCTCTTTTTGTTCAGCAGTGTTGTTGGTCTTGGAATTTTACTATGCAGACTGATTTTGCCCAACGTCTTTCTTATGGTGGAGTCACCAACACTGACCTTAACTCAATGCTTCTCAAATCGTGGGGCGGGTTCCCCTGGGGGGTGTCAAAGTTTTAGAGGGTGAGCATGAGAGGCTGGGAGTACTTTCAATGTTAGTGCAGACCTGCCAACATGTGCAAATTCATCATACTCAGCGTACAATTTGACACTTGAATATACTTATATGATTCACAGCGTTCCCATTTTGTTGCATTTTTTATGTACTGTACCGACAAATATATGGATATTATAAGTTTCTCAATAGTACTTCAAAATGGGGTGCGCAAAAACATTTCTGTCACTTAGTGGGGGCATGACAAATTGACAACCACTGCCTTAAATGAAGCAAGTGAAGCCTGCAGTTCTTTGAAGGCTGTTGTGGGGTCTTTTGTGACCTCTTGGATGAGGCGTCGCTGCACTCTTGGGGTTCGTTTTGGTTAGCCGGCCACTCCTGGGAAGGTTCACCACTGTTCCATGTTTTTGCCATTTGTGGATAATGGCTGTCACTGTGGTTTGCTGGAGTCCCAAACTTTTAGAAATAGCTTTATAATCTTTTCCAGACTGGTAGATCTCAGTTGATCTCAGCTATGTTTTGACAGGCGGATCACTTTTTCACAAAGGGGCGTGTAAGTTTGAGTTTTTTTTCATTTTTCGCGCAGTCGTGTTGTAATTGACCAATATTTCAATTAGTTTGATGATGTGACAAACACGTGCATTTGCACGCGCACTACTGGCATGTGCCTGTGCACGAGCCAGTGGTGGCCTTTTCGTACTGTTTTGGGTGGGAAAATGGGTGTATTTTGAATCCGAGGTGGGGTAGCTTTTTTAAATGTCTTCCTTTTGACCTTCAAAGAGGTGGCAGGCCTCGCCGCTATATTGTAAATCCTCCTTTATTCAAAAACTCTGTTTTTCCCCATGCTCAATGTGTCTTATTTTGCCACCATCACTATGTTTACATGCAGAAAAAAGTAATTATTGTATTAAATGCAGCTGAAAGCAGCTTTTATATTTTTTTGTATTTGTATTTGTTGGATTACCACACAGTCGGTTGTAAACCCGATTTCTCTTAAAAGCACATTATTAGTAGGAACTTTAGTTTTTGTAATTTCTTATTTTTGCTGTTTAAAAGAAATCTATATATTTAAACTTTCGTCTTTAATGTTTTTGTCATATTTTGACTTCATTCCCATATTATAAATTTTTCCCAAACCTAATTGTCTCAAAATTACAACTTAAATTTATTATGTTTGTTTCTCAAATGACAACTTAAAAAAACATATTTATTCTTTAATATTACAACTCTATGTGCTACTGAAATGACTATTCTTCCTAATAATAATAATAATAAAGTTTATTATTGTAAAATGGTGGTGTTTTTTTAGGACACGACTTGTTCTCTTTTGTTCTGCTGTTTTTATTTTTTTTATTTTTTAAATTTTCTAACTATTTGAACTTTCATATTGTAAATGTGCTTCTTGTGATTATGATTATTTATTACATTTATTATTTTGTATGTACAATATATATACCTTATGTATATACTGTATATGTATATATGTATAAGAAAATATAAGAGGTGTGCTGAGGTTGTCTTTGGGTGTGACCAGGATGGACAGGATCAGGAAGGAGTACATCAGAGGCACAGGACATGTTAGAGGTTTTAGAAATAAAGTCAGCGAGACAGAATTAGATGGATGCAATTGATTTGCTGTGGCGACCCCAGAAGGGATAAGCCGAAAGGAAATGAAGATTGTTAATTTATAGCGTTTTTTGATACTAGGAAGTACATAAATATTACATAGATATCTTAGTTTTGATGTATTGCTGATGTTGTTTTCTGTTATCATTGGCAAGATATTGCAATATTATGTTGGCAGTTATTCTGCTATTGCCATCCCTAATGCAGTACTGACTGGTAACTTTCATACTGCATGTGATGATTGTCATAAAAGCAAGCTAATATATTTTTCCCTCCTTTAGATGTTCTGCCCAAAGTCGAGACAAGGATAGTTCTGGTGGGACAAGCGGGTAAAAATGCTGGACTGGTGAAGGCGTTACAGGTACATAAATCTTACCCCTGAAGAATCACTCTTTTCCGGCGGTCACCACCAACTGACCACGTCCCTGTGTCTTTTTAAGTGCATTACCAAAGCAAAAACATCACAGAGTGCACTAGCATCACAAGAACCACTTACTGTTGTAGTTGTTCTCCAATCCGTTCAAAATTCTGTCTTCTATTACCAAAAAAAAACCATTAAAACCATCCATGTTTCTAAGGGCCGCTGTGTTACCCGTGTTGGTGTTTTATACAACCTCTAATGATGCTTGTATAAACGTACACATGCTACACATCAGTGTAACCGGAAGGACATCACCTGAAAGCTCAACCGAGCCACCTTTAGAAAAATGGACGACCACAACCTCCACAGGCACTTGAATGGGCAAATGTGGGAAACAAGCAAGTCGAGATCAAATGTAACAATCCGTGCCCCCAACTCCAGGATTCCAATTAATCAAAAGTCAAAACCATCTATGACCACATGCCATAGAAAGATCAGGGGGGTCCAAATCATAGCCCAGAGGCCTTTTGCGACCATAGCTTGTTTTTTTAATTGGCAAAAATGGGAAAACCCAAATGAAAGAAGATGGTTGGATGGATGACATGCAGCCATTCCGCTCCATCACATCATGTTTGCAGGGATTCCTCTGCCACCCATTGACTTTCCAGATCCTGCTGGTTGTTTTGTTTTTTTACAGACCATACAAGTAATGGAGGTACCCGTGGTAAAGTTAAGGGGAGGCGAGTCGTGTGCAGAAGACAAAACGATGATAAAGTCTATAGTCAATATGGTACAGTACAATGGCTGCCTTTCTGTACAACACATACAACACCTGGGGAGATGTTGCATGGGTGCTGAATCACACTGTCCATCAACCAAAACCACTCCTGCTAAACTGGTGTATGGTGACGGTATGCCATAATCACAGTTCGGTACACAGAGCACGTTACGATGTGATTCATTTTGGGAACTGTAAAGGAACAAAATGCAATGCGCAAATCTGCTTAGCAACCAGAAATTAACGGCAAATTGAAAGATCCGTACCGAAAAATGTGATTACGGATACATGTACCGTTGCAACCCATGACATTTCGAAACGATATTGTGGAACCTTGGTTGGCGTCATTAATCCATTCTAGAAGGTGCAAGTCTATCCGAAACATAGTCAGTACCCCATTCCCACCGTCAGTCTGTGCTTTTTTTTTGGCCGTTACCAGCCCGGTATCTGATATTAATGTCAGATCCAGACATCCCCAGGATTTATCCAAGACACAGTGGAAAATATCCCAAATCCTAAGAGAAGAGCTTTGTCACTCAAATCTGTTCCAAACTTAACTTTAAAGAGTGGACTGTTAGCACTTTGTACTAGCTCACTCAAGCCCCATTTGGGAACGTCAGCTCCCGATACAGTCACCATTACACGCACTGGATCGCCTCACCATATGTTATGTGCCCCTGTTCCCCCAGCAACGTTTGTTAAAGCTTCCTACCCCCTGCCACCTGTGTACTTTGTAACAACTTTTTCTTGAATTCAGTAGAGTTTCTCAACTGCTTTATCACAGTGTCATCTAAGGCTGAGAAATACGCAGTGCGCTTGAACGCCTCCTCGGCATACAGCGCACTGAGCTTAATCAGAGAAGAAAGGAGACAGATGTGAGTTGTTCATTGTTCTGTGAGCGTTCTATGAGAAAATATACCCCGACACACAGACATAATAAAGATGATTTAAGGATTCCCTTACCAAAATCTGTCTATTGTGTCCTCATTCTAAAATAGGTCCCTATGACGTCCGTTTTATTTCTTTCCAATTTCAGTACTTTCCATTTTTTAATTTCAGAATTCTGTTTTTTTTACATTTTATACTTAATTTACCAGCATAGTGTTTTGCTTTTTGTGTTGGTGAATAATATGCCTGTCAAACCGCCTCAGGAGGCGGTTTAGCGTTTGTAATGAGATTACGTCTGCTGGGGAAATAATTCCCCACACAAAAGGTTCCTTCTCGTCGCAATGACAGCATTTTATTATGTCCATTTCCGCGTTTTACAGTAAATTCCATTTTTATTGAACAATTCCGCGATTCCGGTGGCATACGTACCGAGACATGTATTTTTAGCAATATTGTTTTGCAGAAAACCGAGGTTCCACTGTACTTCCCCCTTTGATTGGACTACTAATATATCATATCAAAACCCAATGTTTTTGCTGAAATTCATGGTTTTCCCTCTGAAAATGTATGCATTTGTCTGGTATCATAAATACTAACTCAAGAGGAAACAAATCAGAAATGCATGGGTTGTGCTGGATGTTTTTTGTTATGACACTCCTGTCATTCATATTCATTCGTATTTTCACTCTCCTTTTTACCTCTATGCTGTGGTTTCTCCCCCCAATGTTCAGGATATCACTACTCCGTATGTAATAGTGGACAACATCCAAGTGTTTAAAGAGGAAGACAGCGTGGATTTTGAGAACGTGTTTGTCCTCACGGACTTTGACTGTCCAGATTACACCGACCTGTATAAGCGAGACAACAGGATTGTTGGTCCTCCGGTTGTACTGCGCTGCGCTTTGAAGGAGGAGGTGAGAATACACGGCTGAGTACCTTGAGAAGGTATATACAGTCATCTTGCTAACCAGTGTGTCACCACTTGAATTATTTAGTGCTCATTAAACATTGCAGTTCTTATGCTGTGTAACCTTTGAAAATCGCAGTGGGGGTTGCGTTGCAATTGTGTTGCTATGGTAACTGCTGTGGAATGTGTGTATGCGTATTTCTGGATGTGTATATATGTATGTGTGTATGTATGTGTATATACAGTATGTGTGTATGCATATGTGTATACGTGTGTATGTACTGTATGTATGCGCTGTATATATAGGTATGTGTATATATATATATGTATGTATATGTGTGTATGTGTATTTATTGATATACATTTTTATAAGCATTTGGAATTGTTTACTGCATATAAAACTATAAAAACTTTTTGGCTTTTAGGAAGGGCTTCATTGAATTGTTATGGGGAAAATTGATCTGGTTAGTTTCTGACCTTCTGACTTTTTTTGGTCCCCAAAAATGTAGTTCACCTTTACATTAACATGAACAGTCGATAATTAGTGTATATAACCAGTGTATTAGGATTGTTCTTGCTAGAATACACACTAACTGCCTAAAGAGTGTAAATGATTGTCATTTTAACGCTGTATGTAAAGAGGCAACAAAAGTTGTCTTGGTTTTAAAAGTTTTAATCAAGTCTCTTTCTTCCAGCCAATCCCGTTTTCATGTCGCCCTCTGTACTCCACCACCATGCTGAACCTGTCTCTGTGCTTCACTGGCTTCAGGAACAAAGAAGAAATGGTGAGTCCAGCAACCTGCTTATTAGTACTGTTTTTCGTAATGTGCAAGATAATTTGCATCAAGGCGGTCTAGACCCATTTTAACCGCGGGCCACATCACAGTTATGGTTGCCCTCGGAGGGCCTTGCCTTGCCTAAAATGCGCGCCCAACTCGGCTGTTCGGATCGTCTTAGAAGACATTTGGCCTCCCATCCAAGCAAGTTTCCTTTCATGCTCATTGACTAGGCTTGACAGCTCTAGTCTGAAGGGATTCTGCACGATCAAAGCACTCCGTTTAAGGATCAGTCATTTTTTAGCCAAAATTTCAAGCATTCTTATCGTGAAATCAATAGCTGGATACTAAATAGTGCAGGTGAAGTTTCTTAGATTTCAGTTGCTTTGTGTAAGGCAATCAGGTAGAAATGAATTATGGCTGTAAACAAACAATTCATGGCAAATGCAATCACATTTTATTTGAATATGTCCAACCAACACTTCAGATTGCATTAACAAAGAATGAATTAACATCTTAAATTAATTAAAGTCTGAAACATGGCGAACTTTAATTTGATACCTCATTCACTACTCTAATCAAAGTATTAAAGAAGTTATTTCACACTATTTTCAGATTAGAATGAAATGTCATCTGACAGAACAGAACGTACTTGCTCACTGTGCAACAAAACGGAAACACAACGCATCCACAGCAAGTTAACACATCACATAAATCATCTACTTGATAAACAACATTTAAGCGCTAAAACATAACATGTAAATGAAATAATTCCAATATTTTGAACTTTGAGCAACAATACATAAAACTCCTCCTTGTTTACTTCTCTGACAACGTCCTCAGCATATTTTGCAATCAAGCAAAGATGAGACAAACACGGTAAAATGTTGGCAGAAAGCGTACCACAAGCTACCCAGCATGCTTTGTGGCAGGAATATAGTGTTTTTTGGCGTAGGTATTGGGCATATATTTATTTATTTATTACATCTGACTATTTTGCCGACTTAAGCGTGCCACCATAGCACTGCAAGTCATGTTGCTGGCTACAATTTCCATGTTAAAGGTTTAAAAAAAAAAAATTTGGAATTTGGAAATGGCAGGCGGGCCGGATTAAGACACTCGGCAGGCCGCAGTTTGCCCACCACTGTCTTACGCACTGTAATGTCTGCACAGACACTATTAAAGCCACGAGGAGCAACATGCCTTTTATTGCAAGAAATAATGTCACACGAGCACGCACGCCTGCACGAGGCTCCCTCAACTAACTCCTAAACGACACGCCCCCCATTCCTGGTCCGTTCACGGCAACCCGCAACTGTCAAAACCTGAACACAAACGTGCAAATCTGCATAACTTTAGGGTCGCTACAATACCTTTTATCTTGTTCTAAAGCTTCCATCCATGAGTTTGAAAGGCTTCAAGTCGGACTTCACTTTGGATGTGGTCCAACACTCCAATATGTCAATCCCATACCAAATTGAAGAGGGAGAAGTCATGTCACTAACAAGCATGCATGCCAATGTAAATGCACCCCATATTCTATGAAAATTGGCGCATTTAAGGACGTCCACACGGACTCTTCTACCAGAGCGTGCACGCTTAGCGTGCACATGGCGTCTGTTACAAGGCTGTCGCCATTGTCACTTTTATATTGATTTTTATTACTGTTATGTTTATTTTTATTACTGTTATGTTTATTTTTGTTCCTTTTTTTTTTTTACAGTTTTGTCATTTTTATTTTATTTTGTTACACCCTTTTATGTAAGTCATTGATTTATTATATTTGTTTTATATAGTTTTATTTCAGCCAAACCATGCGAATTCGGGGTGTAGACAAGGGTGGGGGTGTTGTCCCAAAACCAGTCACCAGTGTGACCACCAAATGCCAAATGCCAAATGCCGTAGTGGCACCCTTAGACCCGAATTTAACTGTCAGGATTTTTGCTTATTATGTATGATTTCCCCCTTCAGTTGTGCTCCATGCATCTGTTTGTAGAAAAACCTGGTGGGTCTGGTCCATCACATGGGCGGCATCATTCGAAAAGACTTCAGCACCAAGGTCACGCACCTCATCGCCTACTCCACTCATGGAGAGAAATACAGGGTTTGTTGTGATTTTTTCTTTTCATGGTGGACTAAAATTGCACATCGTCTTTCACTGTATTGTCTGATGTGTCCTTTTTTTTGTAGCTGGCGGTGTGTATGGGAACGCCCATCCTCACTCCATCATGGATATACAAAGCTTGGGAGAGAAGAAATGATGTGTAAGCTGAGCACTGTTGGATGTCACTAAATAGATTATATTTGCTTATATTGTACATAGAGCAGCGAAAGTACGTGTTTGCTACGTAACATGCATGCAGGCGTGTTTTAAATCAAATAATCAAACATTGCCCACCTCATATGTAAAATAATAAGTATTCACGTTTGCATTGTGATATCAGTGGTTTACATTCCTGGGCATAGGATAACAGTGTTTTAAAATGCATTGACTTATTAGAACTGGCATTTTGACAGTAACCTCGGCACTCCCACCCTGCCCGTAAACCAGGTCCTTCTTTGCGGGAGAGGAAGGGTTCCGAGCAGAGTTCAAAGTTCCTCCTTTCCAAGACTGCACCCTGAGTTTTTTGGGCTTCTCAGAAGAAGAAAGAGCTAACATGGAAGAGAGAACTCTTAAACACGGTCAGTATGATTATTTGTTTACATCTGGAACTGAGGACTTTGTATAAGTTGTTTGACTGGCAATGACATTCCATTGCAATACCAAATCCCAAATCCCTCATTTATCGCAATTAATTGGTTCCTGACCCAAACGCAATAAGTGAATTGCCGCAAAGTAGGAGTCAATATGAATAAACGCAATATTCATAGTTAGAGCACGGGACATGACAGACATCTCCCGCTTTTTACTTATTATAAACTTAAGTGTTTCAAAAGGACAAAGAAGCAAAAAACTTACCACTTCCACGGGGAATGAGAGGAGAACCTTTTTTTCCATTCAGTCTCAGCCATGGCATGTAGACTCGGCTCTCCTGGCTCAGTAGCCAGTCTCCACGCAGTGTGAAAGGTAATCTACTCTGACAACACTACTGATGTCTAGTGGCCACAGTACTACATCCAACTAGTCTTTTTTTGGTTTTTGTTTTTTACTAACAAAAGGCCATAGTTGACCACAAAACAGCAATTATTTGTGAATTAATTATTTTCTGAAAAAACACGCGGGTGTGATATTCAAACCACAAAGTTTGGATTCATAGGCAACATTAATGCAAATACATTTAAATATCAAATTATTCTTAATTATAAATAAATAAAAATTAACATTTTTCATTTAAAATATAACAAATGTTTTCTCATGTAGAATATCTAAATTTCATACATTTTAATTTATCAGATTTTTTTTGTACTATTTAGTATTATGCATAAAATATGATGCTGATTATTATGTGTATATATATATATTGTTGACGGAAAGTTTAATTAAAATTAAAATAATACATATCCACACGTAATGCTTACACTTCTTCCCAATTTGGACATTTTCACTTAGGGGTGTGTACTCCCTTTGATGCCAGCGGTATCGACAAGAACGGAAAATGGTATATTTTAGAAGGAGCAGTAAATTTACACTGTTAAACAAGCTGTACATTGACTACTCTATTGTACCAAAGGGTCTTTTCTTAAGTGTTTTCCCATGAAAAAAATCAACTACAATCAATTGCGACATGTGAGGGATGTATATTGAGGGTACTGTATATTTGTACTGTATACTGTGTATTGGTACTGTATACTGACATGTGAGAGTACTGTATATTTATATAATATGTCAAGACAATAGGCTCGAGGCAAAAACTCGGGTCTGGGAGGAGTTCAGTGAGGCCACGGAGCACAACTTTTGGTCGCTTCGAAGAGGTTCTGGTAAACCATTCGATGTCTCAAAGGCAATATCAGTCCACACTGTTTACAGTGGGAACGGAGGCCTGCTGACCTCGACTGAGGATGTAATTGGTCGGTGATAGGAAGACTTTGAGGCTCTTTTCAATCCCACTGACATACCTTCCGTAGAGGAAGCAGAGTCTGAAGACACGAACGCAGACAGTCCTATCACTGTGGCTGAGGTATCTGTGAGAGTCAAAGCACTCCCCCGGGCTCAGGATGTTGAGGGTCTGTCTTGGCTGACACGTTTCTTCAACATCGCGTGGAAGTCGGGAACTGTTCCTCTGGACTGGCTTGGCGAGCTTGGCCAGAGGAGCCAGTTAAGGTGGCTTGGGCATCTAGTCCGGATGCTTCCTGGCCGCCTCCCTGGTGAGATTTTCTGGGCATACCCAGTCGGGAGAAGTCCCCCGGGGGGACCTAGGACACGCTGCAGGGATTATGTCTCACAGCTGGCCGGGAAAGGCCATGGGGTCTTCCTGGTGGAACTGGAGGAGGCGGCCGGGGACCGGGAAGTCTGGATTTCCTTACTGAGACTGACTCGGATAAGCAGAAGAACATGGAATGGAATGGACATTAGGGACACATTATAACATATAATCATTTTGGTTATCGTAGCTAGCTGGATAAGTCAATAAGTCAACAAAACAAATGTATCTATATTTTCAAATCTGCTTTCATGTAATTTTTCTGTGGTCTCCCTTTAGGTGGCAAATATCAGGAGGTTGGAAACGAAAGATGCACACACATGGTGGTGGAGGAAAGTTCTGTGAAGGAGCTGCCATTTTGTCCCTCCAACAAAGTCTTTGTGGTCAAACAAGAGGTTGTTTTTTTTTTTTTTTTTTTTTCGTCTTAAGACTCACTGTAACCCCTGAAGTGTCATTTGAAAAGGAACTGGAAATAGATTATTTATTTCGGTTTTTGTTTGTTTTTGTAGTGGTTTTGGGGAAGCATTCAGATGGATGCCCGAGCCGGAGAGTCCATGTATCTCTACGAAAAGGTGATTTTGTTTTGGGCAAATTGGTTTTCACCGCGGTCTTGGCATGTCATGAGTTTTTCAACATACTGTATTTCACAAATCTTCTAAAGGGCTGAGGTCGGCGTTTTGGGGATTTCGATCCAGAATCCAAATTTTAACCTTTTTTATTCTAAATACCAGTTTTGACATGTGTTTGGAATCTTCTGGCTGCCTTCCATATTTGTCTCGCTTGTTCTTCAGAACGACAGCCCAGCCATGAAGAAGGCCGTGTCCCTCCTATCCCTCTCCACCCCCAACAGTAACCGCAAGCGTCGCCGTTTGAGGGACACGCTTGCTCAACTCACCAAGGAAACCGAGATTTCTCCCTTCCCGCCACCACGTAAAAGGCCATCAGCGGAACATTCCCTGTCCATGGGCTCCCTGCTGGACATTTCAAACACACCTGACACATGTAAAGCCCTGGCAAGTACCAGTATAGGTACGTTTCTAAAAGCAAATAAAATACGTAAAAAACAAAACAGTTTCATCCGAAAAAGAAACTAGATCAAAAGGACGGAGCAACGAGGATGGCAAGAAGACAGGAAAAAAGATGACAGACTTGACACGTAAAACAGAAATAGAAATGCTAAATACAATTAATTTGATTATTAATGACATATTATTGGATATTGCACCAATTTGTTATGTTGTGGATGTTTTGTTCAGATAGCTCAGCAGGTATTGACTTTCATTGGTTTGCTTGTAGCATTTGTAATGTCACGAGTGTAAGAAATGTCGTTCTTAACAAAACACCTTCTTTTAGAGAGTTCAAAGTCTGTGGTCCTGCCCAAGCAATCCGGTGCCCGGTGGCAAGTTTCCAAGGAACTCTACCAAACCGAAAGCAACTACGTAGACATTCTAAACACCATAGTCAAGGTACCTTTATCCTTTTCCCAAACAACATTCTGGTCTCACACTCCAGAAATTCCTTGTTTATTGCAACCGTGATGAGTGGATTTCCATGAAGTACAAGTCCTTATTCATAAATCCAACATTTTTGTAGTTAGAGCAGCGAAAAATGGCCTACGACCTTCTAAATAGCGATTGTAGCACTGTTAGAGCCTCGTAAACACGAAATAAGACCCCTATAGTCACCTTCACACTCCTATGACCCAATATAGTAGACATGACAGAAAAGATGTATTGGACATAAATAAGAAATTATAGACTTACACATTAGCATTGGGAGAGTTACTTGTTTTTTCTGGACAGCGTACTTCCTGCTGTGGCGATTGCCTCAATAGTGTAACATTACTGACCCCTATTGACCAGCGTGGAGTACTGCATATTGCGTCTTTGAATGTGTCTTCTCAATGTCTTATTTGTATTTTTTCTATGCTTGAAAATGCTTAATTTAGCTCAATATGGAAAATGTGCTTAAATATGCATATTTTAGGCAAATAGTCAAGCAAGAAAACAGTGATAATTTTATTAATTTATTTTGAAAAACTGTTATAAGAGTAAAGCCGAGGGGCGACTCTATTCTAGTTTTATCAATTGTAAAAAAATTAAGCCCAATAGTATGTTCTGGTTAGAAAAAGCCCGAAAAAGTTGAGGAAGCGGACACACTTTCGAATTACGCAGTACCCTAAATGCTTAATGATGGGAACAGCACACGGAGGCACCCACAAAAGCTCCTAAGCAACCTTACATGATGCGGTTTGCTTGTAGAAGATGATTTCCTATATACGTTGTCTTCTTTCAGCTCTTCAAGCTTCCGCTAGAAAAAGAGGGTCAAGTGGGTGGACCAATCCTGGCCCCAGAAGAAATCAAGACGATATTTGGCAGCATTCCTGACATTTATGAGGTTCACACCCGAATAAAGGTAGTGTGTCCTTGCACGCTGCGCCACTGACGATGGTTGAGCTCTTTATTGTCAGGATTGATTGATCTGTGTGTTATTTCTTCACTAGAATGACCTCGAAGAGGTGCTGAGAGATTGGTCGGAAGACAAGAGTATAGGAGACATTGTCCTCAAATATGTAAGACAAATATGGCCGCACCATAAGCCAACCACTTTCTCCCTTCATAGATAAATGATGATATTCTTGCATGGAGTAAAATGGGGTCTGGTTTTCACCAGACTAATGAATGTTTCCACTAATCTAATGTTTTTCGTGTATCTTCTCTTCCTAGTCCAAAGAGTTGGTAAAGGCCTACCCACCTTTTGTCAACTTTTTTGAAATGAGCAAAGACACTATTGTTCGCTGTGAAAAACAAAAGCCACGCTTCCACGCTTTTCTTAAGGTACCCCTCCTCGAACTAACGTACTGTGATGTACTTGCACTGCGTGTTTTTCTTATTTAATCATCACCTAACAAAAATATGATACCCTGTAGCAATATGGTGCTAGCAGTGTTAAAGTACAATGTTGCCTTCCCAGCATGCTTTACGTCACTTGTTCTGTGAAAAGGCGTGTGTTTAGAGGTAACGCAGTTGTTTATTATTCCCCAGAGTAGTAATAGTAGTTGTAGTGTGTGTGCTACTGTCATTTTTGTGTTTGCACTGTTATTGTAGTCTGTGCTCAATTTAGTCTTTGGCCCCACAGCAGGTAATTTACCAGTGTGTATAATGATACAAGCGTTGCCATGTAGTTACCATAGCAACTAGAGGGGTCCCTGAACCGATATCGATTATCAGGCCAATATCAGCATGTCTATCGGTCAGATAGAACCCACGTGATCGCAACAAAAACGTGTGCTAATGCGTTCAACAAACTAGGAAGGATTAGGAATGACGTCGACTGTGTGTATTTGTCGTTAAAAGTCAGAAAAAGACGTTGCAGCTGAGTGCAAAAAGTTTCCCGCGGTGGCGCAGAACTGGGGAAGTTTGTTATGACCTACCTCACCGCTCATTGGAAGCAACAGCACACGGGAAACTCCCACGGGACGACAAGGATTAGCTATAACAGAAAAGATTGATTAGCGAGTAAAGTCAGTGATATTACACACTAGCATTAAAAAGTAAGTGGTTCACTTTTTCATACCTGCTCTTGCTGATAAATATTCTGAGTAATATCAATTGATCAAGCATTATTTTCCATGTCTACTGTTTTTAACTGTCACACTATTTCAGCTTTCTTCTTTTACTGTAAGTGTAGTCTATACAATTTTTGGTTGTCTGAAATTGACATTGTTTTCTATGGGAAAACTTGCCTTAGCGAATGGTTGGTTGTCTATTAGTGCCCTGCGATTGGCTGGCGACCACTCCAGGGTGTACCCCGCCTCTCGCCCAAAGTCAGCTGGGTTAGGCTCCAGCATACCCGCGACCCTAATGAGGATAAGCGGCATGGAAAATGGATGGATTTTCTAACATTCCATCCATCCATTTTCTTCCGCTTATCTGAGGTCTGGTCGCGGGGCAGCAGCCTAAGCAAGGAAGCCCAGAATTCCCTCTCCCCGGCTAATTTGTCCAGCCCGTCCCAGCTGATCTCGAAGCATTACCAGGCCAGTTGGGAGACATAGTCTCTCAATTGTCTGTCCTGGGTCTTCCCTGAGGCCTCCTACCGGTTGGATGTGCCCTGAACACCTCCCCAGGAAGGCGTTCAGGAGGCATCCTAACCAGATGGCTGAGCCACCTCATCTGGCTCCTCTCAATGCGGAGGAGTAGCGGTTCTACTCCGAGTCTCTCCCGGATGACAGTGCTTCTCAACCTATCGCTAAGGGAGAGCCTAGCGACTCTGCAGAGAAAACTCATTTCCGCCGCTTGTACCCGCAATCTTGTCCTCTCGGCCACTACCCAAAGCTCATGACCGTAGGTGAGGGTAGGAAGGTAGATCCTTTTGGCTCAGCTCCCTCTTAATCACAACGGACCGATTCAGAGTCCGCATTACTGCAGACACCGTACCAATCCACCTGTCCATCTCTCGTTCCATCCTTCCCTCACTCGTGAGCAAAACCCGGAGGTACTCCACTTGGGGCAGGATCTTATCCCCGACTCGGAGATGACACCTCTAAATGAAACAAATGCTAAGATGTTATCTAAGTACGCCGCCATTTGTGTCACTTTGTTGGTGCTGTTTATGTTGCAATTCATGCGTAGATCAATCAGGCCAAGCCAGAATGTGGACGGCAGACCCTCGTAGAGCTGCTCATCAGACCAGTGCAGCGACTTCCTAGCGTGGCTTTGCTTCTAAATGGTAATCTTTAACCCGCTTTCTGACCGTTTTCTGACTATTTTTTTAACCCAGTGGAAATGACCTCTTCCTGCCACCTGTTGGTTATATTTCCCTTGCCGTGTTTGCGTTTGTGTCCATTGCAGACCTAAAGAAGCACACGTCAGATGACAACCCAGATAAGCGGACGCTGGACAAAGCAATTGAGTCTCTGAAAGAAGTTATGACGTGAGTTTGCATCTTGTTTGGGTGCCTGTCAACCCGTACGTGATCTTAACATTATTTTATGGCCACAACCACCAAGACCTATAATGTTCTTGTGCTATGGCTGAATACGTATTTTATATTTCAAAAGAGGTCAGCTCCTTTACAGAATAACATTAAAAAAAAAGGGGAACGTGTTAAAATTATTTTTTTCCAATAAGAGGAAGGGCATAGGAGTTGCAGTGTATGTTTTAAAAGATTACTTCATGAACTATTTTGTGACTTTAATATAATCTAAAACAATGCAACAGGCCTGTTTTCTTTTTGGTCCAATGCGGGCCAATGGTAGGGAGACCCCGCAAGAGGTTCTGCCGCGACACGGGCATTTACGCGATTCCATAGCAATTTTAAACAAACTAAACAGTTAAAATAAGCACTCTGTAGGAAAGTACGCACTGAAAGACGCTGTTTTGCACGGACGCCTGGGGTTTTGCAAAGGTGTGTTCTGTCATTTTAACGCATGCATCAAGATTGTTGTCGGTGTTCTGCCCAGTGACTCCCTCCTGTTCATTTTGAGAAGCTCGCTACTGTGAGTTTTGGCTGGGATTTTCTTTCTTTTAAGCAAGCTAAAGTGCCTCTCCAGACTTGTAGAACAAAAAATTCAAATCATTGATGATACCACTACACCCACCAGGCACATCAACGAAGACAAAAGGAAGACTGATGGTCAGAAGCAGATCTTTGATGTGGTTTATGAAGTTGATGGATGTCCGGTAAGTCCGCTTTCTATTTTGTGCCTGTGTGTACATAAAACCTTGACACATACATGTACACAAATCGGACTGCATGCCACAGATTACAGTACATCGACTCCCACCGAATCCAACATTATACAATTAAAAACATGGTGGTTTGTCATCGTTTGGCTTGAATACGGATGGTCCATTTTGCACATGAAGTCCTTCTCTCTGCAGGCGAACTTGCTGTCATCCCACCGCAGTCTGGTTGACAGAGTAGAAACAATCACTTTGGGGGACCAACCATGTGACCGCGGTGAACACGTCACACTCTTCCTCTTCACCGACTGCCTTGAGGTGAGTCCTGACGTTCATCTAAATCGGGCAAGGGGAACTGACCCGCCCAACTTGTACAGATGATTTCGTTAAAACCAGGATTTGCATTGCTGCTTTTAAACTACCATCACCTTCTTGAAGCATTTGCTTCAAGCAACATGATGATCCAGGGATACATTAATGGTAATCCAAGGGACTGGGTCACAGCAGGTCCTCGCGGGAAATGGTTAAAAAAAATACACTTTAAATAAAAATTATTTGTATAATTTGGGAAATAGGGGGTATTATTTTATTGTGTTAGGAATCACACAGTTTTTGCATGTTTGTTTTGTTTCATTGTGTTTCGGTGAGCAGTGACCCTTCCCACTTCATTCGACGGTCTTTGACAGTCGTGTGTGTGGGTGCTAACTTTCTCCCACACTGCACTATTGTACTGCATTTTTCCCCCCATTTTTCTTTCACCTCATATTTGGTCCCAAATATGGTTTGATGACATTGTGGAGTCTTATTCATATTTAGATGCACACAGACCAATACTGTCTGTCTGTCAACATCCTGTACTGTCTGCTTTCTGCTCTATTTTCCATGCGCCGTGAGGCGTTCAGGCGCACTGGTAATTGAGAGAGTTGGGCACTAATGGTTATTTTTAATGTTTATTTACCATATTACAATTGGCGTACCCCACTTTGGGAACCTAGGTTTTGCACAATACATAATACATTTCTTTTTGTTGATTTGTAGCCACAGTGTTAAGTAGGCATTTTAAAAACAAACAATTATGGAGGTAAACCTCTGCGCATCCGCCCCAGTTAACGTGTGTTTCTGTTAGGGTCAAACATTCACGGCAAAACTTTCCATCGGTTTGTGTGCATTTTCCGCTTAGCTTGGACTTGATACGGCGCGTGCGTCCAGCTGTGTTCTTAACATATTTTTATTACCAAACGCCCGGTTAGCATCCTTAGTTAGCTAACAAAATGGCAGCCTGCACCGGAAGTTAGCTACGTCGCCGTCACCAGCGGTTGACTCTGGAAAATAAATAAAAGAACATGTGCATATACATGACAAATGAAAGGGATAAATGAACATTTGAGCTTACTTTTACCATCAAGGAGGACGTGACTGTTCACAAAGACAGGATGTAACAGCGAGACACCACACGTACGCCATCTTTCTGTTTTGTCACAAATTATTTATTCAAGTCAAGAGTGTTTCCACTTACCAATCTTACCACTTAACTAAGTTTGCATTGTAGATGGATTTGAAAAGCCACTTGGTACACACACGGTTTTTAAAACTTCTCAAAGGCGGTCGGAGCAGGAGGGGATAGAGAAGAAGAGAACAACAACAATAACAGCAACAACAAAAACTCATCAGAGACAAATTAAAACTACATCAGCAAATGTCTATGACGGTCGTAAAGACCTTAATGGAAAAAAGAAAATAAATAAATCTAATCAATTTTAAAAGAAATATTGTCAATCCAAATTTGTTCCATTTAATCTTCACCATGTAAAGATTCCTTATTTCTAAATGGAATATTGTCCTAGTTAGAGCGTACTAGGGATGTCCCGATCCGATCCCAAAGCTGGTTGCCACTCGACTCCTGCCACCCGGAAGAAGAGGAACACGCCACATAGGTGTGAATGGTTGTTTGTCTGTCCTGGTGACCAGTCCAGGGATTACCCCGCCTCTCGCCTGAAGTCAGCTGGGATAGGCTCCAGCAAACCCCCCACAACCGCAGGATAAGCGGCATAGAAGATGGATGGATGGAGGTCAGAAATACTATAATGGGCTATAGTTAAGTGCGAAACAGCGCATCCCTCGCCACTGTATAGTTTTACATGCAGTAAGAATTTGTATTGGAAAAAAACAATCGTAAAGAAATGTGTGGGGTTACTATTTTCTATGCAGATTGCCAGGAAGCGACACAAAGTCATCAACACTTTTAAGAATCCGCTGGGACAAACAAGGCCGCCACCTCCCCTGAAGCACATCACTCTAATGCCACTTTCACAAATTCGAAGAGTTCTCGACCTGCAGGACACGGAGGGTAAGATGACCTCATGTATACAACGCAGACTATAATTCTCAAATGTAAGCAGGTAAGATGTTTGTCCTCGTATTTTATCATGTTCCGTCTTTCTTCCTTCAGAATGTGTGAATGCCTTTGCTCTGGTTGTCCGCCCGCCGACTGAACAGGAGAACATGTTGTTCAGCTTCCAGTTGGCCGGAGAGGACACGGTGAAAAGTTCCTGGCTCCGAACACTTTGCCGCCATGTTGCCAACACCATTTGCCGGGCCGATGCGGTAACAGACCCAAAAATAGAACTGTCAAAACTCCTTCTCTGTATTGACAGTCGCTGCTTTCCCCAAATATTCTTAAAATTGTCAAATATTCAAAACAAAGTAGTTCAAAACTAGGATCATAATAACCACAAAGGTGTTGTTGCTACAACTGAGTTCCATTGATTATTGTGCATTTATTGCAGTTTTGATCAGCAGCTTTGGCCCGCGGCGCATTCATTTTATAAAAACCTTAAATATTTTACAACATGTGTATATACAAATACAGTGGAACCTCGACTTACAAAAACCTTATTATATGAACAATTCATAATACGAATTGGCCTTAGAAGAAAGTTCCGTCCCATTTAACGAAAAAAAGATTCAAAATATGAACATTAAAATGGAAAGTGCCGCCCAGAATTTTGAATGTACTGCACCGCTTTACAAGCGCCCTCCCATGGGGTGGTAATGCACCAAAGTAATGGATGGCAACTGCCGTAAAACCGAATTAGAATAATAAGCTGCCCTTCCCATTGGTTATCTTCCATCATTCTCTTCCTCTTAACGATGGCCAATCACGGCATCCCTTTGCTCAGAGTACCAAAAATCTTCTGTTCATTGTTAAAAGTAAAAATTAAAAAACGATAGTGTTAAGTATGTAATGTAGTGTATTCATTTATATGAAGTTACAGTACGTAAACTTACGTATGATTTTTGCCATCTGTCAAAACTCCGTTCGCCTCCTCCGCCATCAAGCTTACCTCACTCGACCCAAAAGGTAAAGTGTGATTTTTCCTAACATTTATTATTTTTCATTGCTTTTTATATTTTGTCATTGTTTTTCTAACATCCATGCACATGTAAATGATGATGTTGTCGTTAATGAACATATTTCTTTGGCTTGGGTACAATATTTACACTTTATATAAGGGGGCTGGAACCAATTACGCCATTTATATGTAAATCTTGTCTCATAATACCAAAATTCCAAGATACGAATGCCCCTGCGGAACGAATTCATTTTGTATTTTGAGCTTCTATTGTGTATAATACTGTATGATATTAAGATTTTTGGTGGTGTTTCTAGAAGCGGGTTTTTTTGTACTCCAGAGGAACATTTTGCATTTATCGTTTTCTCTTGCAGCATTGATTTGGGCACCTCTCTGCAAGGCTGCCATTTTCTCTACCATATTTTCTTTACAGTACTTTTGGTTCTGGAATTTTTTGTTGTTTGTTCTCCTCACCGTTATCTGCTGTCTTGCCAGTGTGATCAGGTCTGAGGTAGTTCAGCAGGTAATTTGCCAGAAGCAGTTTGAAGTCCAAGAACTGTTGTGTGATCTTTGCTGATGGGTTAAACACTATTCTGTCATACTTGTACTGGATCCAACAATTTGTCAACATCAAATCAATTTCTTGGTTGGTGCTTGTCATGCAATCAACTCGACTTTGACCATCTGGTGCAAACATATTTAGGATCTTTCCCATGTGCAATTGACGCCATGTCCCTTGTGATCATCAACTCACCTTTCCTGACTACCATGATGCTCCACTCCTTTCTCTTTTCAATCGACCGTCATCAACCAACCACTTTGGGACGCATTCTTTTGTTGTTATGACTGAAGTCGATGAAAGGCCCTTGGCTCGTAATTTATCCAGGAGGTCAAGAGATGACAAGTAGTGGTTGAAGTACAGGCAATTTCTCGTGGGAACCATCCCAACCATGCGAGGGGCTGTTGCTGCCCTAGTTCTCAACCTTAGAACAACATATGTCTCCTACCCTTGGTATACCTCAAAATGCAAAAGCCAAATACCTTTCAAGCCTGTGGGGGTCTGGCTTGCACGGAAGTCGTTGCCAGTAAAAGATCTCGGCAAGGCTGTACTCTGTCTTGAAGAGGTCAGACTCTGCAAGGAATGTCTTACTTTTTTAGTTTGCTGTGTTACATCCAAATCATTGACGATCTTGAAGAACCTATTGCTTATCATTTTCTGGCTTATTTTTGGTTTTGAGGGCTAAAAAACAGGTTTATTCTAGGAAAGCCAAGGCAGGCCATGTGGACATGCCAAAAAACAGCCTAAATTGTACAGACGTGTTGTCAAAGGAGATGCCCCACTCGTGCATGTAATCTGGGTGCCTCATGGTCTCCTCCCTGATGAAGTGTTTTGGACATGCCAAGCCCGGGTGAAGGCCCCGGGGAAGATCTAGGACACGCTGGATGCAAGACGTTGTCGTTCTTGTATTGTGTGAAAAATACTCGAAGGACTCCACTTTCTACGAGTGGAATGGTGGGTTCTCTTGGGTAGGACAGGTTGGAATCTATGACGGAAAAAACCTTCAACACTCTTACCTGTTTATCTACCTACTTATTGCTCTGTCATACCTGCTGGTCTCAGAAGGTGTTTCTATTCATCCGTGTTGGTTATTTTATCTGATGGTCCTCCTGTCTCTTCTATTTAGCTTTCCCACGTTTCTCCAACGGAAGCAATAACAAAACTTCCATATTACATCAATTACCGTACATTCCATTCCATTCCATTTTCTTCCGCTTATCCGGGTCCGGGCGCGGGGGCAGCAGTTTCAGTAGGAAAGTCCAGAATTCCCAATCTCCGGCAACCTCTTCCAGCTCCACCGGGAGGACACCAAGGCGTTCCCAGCCCAGCTGTGAGACATAGTCCCTCCAGCGTGTCCTAGGTCTTCCCCGGGGCCTTCTCCCGGCTGAGCATGCCCGAAACACCTCACCAGGGAGGCGCCCGGGAGGCATCCGGACTAGATGCCCGAGCCACCTCAACTGGCTCCTCTCGGTGTGAAGGAGCAGCGGCTCTACTCTGCGCTCCTCCCGGATGGCCGAGCTCCTCACCCTATCTCTTAGGGTGAGTCCAGCCACCCTACGGAGGAAACTAATTTCCGCCGCTTGTATCCGCGATCTCGTTCTTTCGGTCATGACCCATAACTCATGACCATAGGTGAGGGTGGGAACGTAGATCGATCGGTAAACAGAGAGCTTTGCCTTCCGGCTCAGCTCTCTCTTCACCACGACGGTCCGGTACAGCGACCGCATTACTGCAGATGCTGCACCGATCCGTCTGTCGATCTCACGCTCCAACCTTCCCTCACTCGTGAACAAGAACCCGAGATACTTGAACTCCTCCACCTGAGGCAAGACCTCACTCCCAACCCGGAGGGTACAGTCCACCCGTTTCCGACTGAGAACCATGGCCTCGGATTTGGAGGTGCTGAGTCTCATCCCAGAAGCTTCACACTCAGCTGCAAACCGCTCCAGTAAACGCTGAAGGTCACAGCCTGATGAGGCCATAAGGACCACATCGTCTGCAAATAGCAGAGACGAGATCCTAAGGTCACCAAGCTGGACTCCCTCAACACCTTGACTGCGCCTAGAAATTCTGTCCATGAAGATTATGAACAGAATCGGTGACAAAGGGCAGCCTTGGCGGAGGCCAACGTTCACC
Organism: Oostethus manadensis; assembly: GCA_024372805.1. NCBI lineage: Eukaryota > Metazoa > Chordata > Actinopteri > Syngnathiformes > Syngnathidae > Oostethus > Oostethus manadensis. The sequence goes on from QODF01000019.1 coordinate 578,397, forward strand.
GGAAACAAGCTCGACTTACTGCTGGCAATGCGAACCAGGCTCCTGCTTCGATTGTACAAGGACCGAATGGCACGTAGAAGCGGACCATCAATCCCGTACTCCCGGAGCACCCCCCACAGGACACCACGAGGGACACGGTCGAATGCCTTTTCCAGGTCCACAAAGCACATGTAGACTGGTTGGGCAAACTCCCACATACCCTCGAGTACCCTTGCAAGGGTGTAGAGCTGGTCCAGTGTTCCGCGACCGGGACGAAAACCACATTGCAGCTCCTCTAACCGAGGTTCGACTAACGGTCGTACCCTTCTCTCCAGCACCCTGGAGTAGACTTTCCCAGGAAGGCTGAGGAGTGTGATCCCCCTATAGTTGGAACACACCCTCCGGTCACCCTTTTTAAAAATGGGGACCACCACCCCGGTCTGCCAGTCCAGAGGTACTGTTCCTGACTTCCATGCAATGTTGTAGAGGCGTGTCAACCAACACAGTCCTCCAACATCCAGAGCCTTGAGAAATTCTGAGCGGAACTCGTCTACCCCCAGAGCCTTGCCACTGGGGAGTGATTTAACTACCCCAATTACCTCAGCCACGGTGATAGAACTGTCCACGTACGTATCCTCAGACTCTGCTTCCTCTACGGAAGGTATGTCAGTGGGATTGAGAAGGGCCTCAAAGTATTCCTTCCACCGACCAACTATCTCCACAGTCGAGGTCAACAAGCCCCCGTCTGCACTGTAAACAGTGTGAACTGGGGGATGCTTCCCCTTTCTGAGGTGTCGGACGGTTTGCCAGAACCTCTTCGAGGCCGACCGAAAGTCGTGCTCCATAACTTCACCGAACTCTTCCCACACCCGAGTTTTTGCCTCGACCACTGCCGAAGCCGCGTGTCGCTTGGCCTGCCGGTACCTGTCAGCTGCTTCGGGAGTCCCGCAAGCCATCCATGCTCGATAGGACTCCTTCTTCAGCTTGACAGCAGCCCTAAACCCCGGTGTCCACCATCGGGTTCGGGGCTTGTCACCATGACTGGCATGACCACCTTGTGGCCGCAACTACGACTGGCTCCCTCAGCAATGGAGGCATACGGCCCATTCGGACTCAATATCCCGGTCCTCCCTTGAGATGCAGGCGAAGCTCTGCCGGAGATGAGAGTTGCACACCCTCACTACGCGTTTGGGTCTACCAGGTCTGTCCGGCATCCTTCCCCGCCATCTAATCCAACTCATCACCAGGTGGTGGTCAGTTGACAGCTCAGCCCCTCTCTTCACCCGCGTGTCCAAAGCATGCGGACGCAGGTCTGATGATACGACCACAAAGTCGATCATAGACCTGCGACCTAGGGTGTCCTAGTGCCAAGTGCACTTATGAGGACATCCTTATGTTCGAACATAGTGTTTGTTATGGACAAACTGTGATTCACACAGAAGTCCAGCAACAACACACCACACGAGTTCGGGTCAGGGAGGCCGTTCCTCCCAACCACGCTTCTCCAAGTCACACGGTCATTGCCCACATGGGCGTTGAAGTCTCCCAGTAGAACTATGGAGTCACCAGCTGGGGTGCTCTCCAGAACCCTTCTGATAGACTCCAAGAAGGCTGGGTACTCTGAACTGCCGTTTGGCGCATACGCACAAACCACAGTAAGGAGCTTTCCCCAGCCCTAAGGCGTAGGGAAATAACCCTCTCGTTCACTGGGGATGACTCCAACACAGAGGCACCAAGCCGGGGGCCTAATAATAAGCCTACACCAGCTCGCTGCCTCTCCCCTGCAGCAACTCCAGAGAAGAACAAGGTCCAGCCCCTCTCAAGGAATTTGGTTCCAGAGCCCAAACTGTGGGTTGAGGTGAGTCCGACTATATCTAGTCGGAATGTCTCCGCCTCTTCCACAAGCTCGGGCTCCTTCCCCACCAGAGAAGAGACATTCCATGTCCCAAGAACCAGATTTGGCCGCCGAGGACCAGGTCGCCCGGACACCCGCCCTCGACCACTGCCCAAATCGCAATGCACCGGACCCTTATGCTTGCCCCTGCAGGTGGTGTGTCTGCAGGGGGGAGTTCCCGTGTGGCTTCTTCGAGCTAGGCCCGGCCAGGCCCCACGGGTGAAGGCCTGGCCACCAGGCGCTCGCCTGCGAGCCCCTCCCCCAGGCCTGGCTCTAGGGTGAGGCCCCGGTACTCCACGTCCGGGCGAGGTGCGGTCACTCCTCTTGTTCTTCTTCATAAGGGTCTTCTGAATCACTCTTAGTCTGGCCCGTCACCTAGAACATTTTTGCCTTAGGAGACCCTACCAGGGGCATAAAGCCCCTGACAACATAGCTCCTAGGATCACTCGGGCACTCAAACCCCTCCACCACGATAAGGTGGTGATTCACGGAGGGGAATTACTGTACATAGTAAAAGAAAAAACAAACAAACAAAGAAATTATGTTTTGGGGGCAGAAATGTAGGCGTGAACCACACACTAGGAGACTACATTCATTACATGGTCTATCACTTTTTTCACATTTTTAACTGACAAAAGATTTATTGGTTCCAGACCTGAGTACGATAAGTGAATTTTTAGAAAAGTATTATTCCTTATTTTATATTTTTGTGGTTGGAGACTAGAAAACCTGTTTACAACCTTCTAAGTGCGGGTTTAACATCATTAGAGCCCTCTAGACATGAAATAACACCCCTATAGTCGTCTTTACACTCATAATACCCACCATAGTACTCGTACTCGGGTGTTTCTGTAAATGTGTTCCAGTGGGGCGGGCAAAAAGTGACATTGGGGGGTTCATTCAGAGTTGAGTTTTAGCTTGGTGTGAGTTACGGACGCACCAGTAGCCCGTGTTAGGGATTATTGTGCACACAGGTGTGCCTTGTCAGGGTTATCACGTAGTGGAATTTCTTGCCTTATTAATGGGGTTGGGCCCATCGGTTGTGTTATGTGTCAAGTCAGGTTGACACCCAAACTAGTAGAATTCATATTATGGCAAGAACCAATCAGCTAAGACACAAGAAACCAGTGGCCATCACTACTTTAAGAAATGAACTTTTGAATGTTTAAATTTCAAGCCTTTATATTAGGTTCTACTATAGAGTAGCTTCACACGATTACCTTTCTTTCTGGAAATTTTTCTGGATCTTCCAGAATCTGCGTCTTTTCCTGCTGTGTTTGCTGCCTCCCTTCCAAACGGCCTGTCTAATTTACTCCACCCCACATCCCTCCTCCCGCTGAGCCCACTCTGCTGTGATTGGTCACACTACCAGGCGCTCTCGTAGACTTCCGGACAGCTGCTTAACCCCACTTCCTAATTCTAGCGATACAAGAGTTGATAATAAACGACGGTTTATCTTTTTAAAATATCAGCTTTTAACAGCTATTAGCATCTCCACACATAGGTGAGGTGGTAATTTGCATGCATGCAGGTAGCACTCCCTCCGCTCCCTGTATGCACACTCTATAATGCTACACACACAACCACTTTTGTCCTGTTACTTACACTGAATAAACACAGTTAGGACACTGATGAGTTCTTAATTAAAGCTTGCTCTTCCGGCTTATCAAAACACCGCCAAGTAACGCTGGAAAGGCGTCGAACTTCAGCAACAGTTTGGCGGATAGTCCTGCTTCGTATTGCTACACAAAATTCATTTTCCCTCACACCCAAACAAACATTTCCTGAGAGCCATTGCTCTTTGTTGTCCATATAAGGAAGTCCAGTGTGCATGGCTCACTTCCAAATGCGCAAAGCTCATTGTCTGACGCGTTGGCGTTGTTTAACACGGGAACATAACATTTGTAGATCAGAAAAGACAAACAACGTAATCGGTCCCTTTTATTTCTAAGATGTGTGTGCTTACTGTGCCACAATATACCTCTCCGGATTTAACTGCATCTCTAATGCATTACTTACACTAGGTCAGCGTTGCATCATGAATACAAATGAATGAAACGACTGCATGTTCAAATCTACAGAGCAGCTGAGAGGGGGCTTGGGGAAAATACAAAGTGATTGCATATATATATGGGGAAGCAGTTTTACCAAAAGTATCATTTTGTTTTCAATACATAATTTGAGAAACCTAAGTAATGATTTAGTCAAGCTGCAATGTATTGTTTTTTTCTCAACAGGGTGACTTGATTCACAATACAGACCCAGATTCCTTACAGGTGAATACCAAAGACATGGACAGCACCCTGAGCAAAGCCTCAAGAGCCATCAAGAAGACCTCCAAAAAGGTCAAAAGCAGTGACAATTTCGTTCAAGTGTGCGTGTGCAATGATACGCGGCTAATAGTACTTGATATTGGCTCTCCTACCAATATCAATATACCGTTATTGTCCAGCACTTCATTACAAATTCGAATATTGGCAGCAGCGATTCGTCCAAGCTGATATTGTGTATTGAACACATTTTGCTTCTTTTAGTGTGATGTTGCTGGTTGCGTTTCACAAATAAAAACTTTGTGCAGAAAGGGACAAAAGGGACAAATACTGCAATATGCAAAACAACCTATAGAAAAGTGCCATTTTTATTTTAAACATTTGGTCACTTAAAAAAATCATGACCTATAGTCAACTTTTATAACCTGCCCTGTCAACAGCTATGCTACAATTTGAAAGGCTGCTTATTTCAATGTGGCACAAACATCCATATAAGAATAAAAGGCAACGTGTGAAACTCTGGACCAATATTATCAGTTGAAATTATAAACTGGTTATACAGTCATCCCTGGTTTATCACGATTAATTGGTTCCGGACCAAACCGCGATAAGTGAATTACCGATAAGTAGGAATTCATATTAACAGGTACATTTTTGTAGGAAGAGCATAGAACATTTTGTTGTACCATTTTTAGAGCCCTGTTGACGTCAAATAACACCCCTATAGTCACCTTTACACTCACATTGTTTGTTATTTACCGCTCAACTGCAACGCTCAGGCTACGGGATCACTGTGGCGATACAAGACGACTGCCGCTTTAAACATAGCATGTTATCGAGCTAAGTAGTTAGCCTTCAATTTATTTATTATAAACTTAAGGGGGAAAAGGACAAAGTAAGATGCCAAAAACTTACCACATCCACACAGAAAGAGAGAACATTTTTTCATCATGTCATGTCGGACATATCATGGCTGACTCCGTGCAGTGTGAAGGTAATCAAATCAGATGTAACATTGCTGATGCCCAGTGACCAGAATTGTGCATGTAAGTTGTCTGTCAGTATTTGTTGACTAATAGTCCATAGTCAACCACAAAAAAACAGTATTTATTAAATTTCATAGAGCGAAGAAACAATGTAGCAAGGGACAACAGTAGCTGGCCAGTAAGACAAACCTGTACAAATATTATTTGATAGCTTATTTTTTTGGCAACATCGGCTGATTAATGGTCAGCCGACAAACTACTAAGAATTACTGGGCATACAAGTCCTTCACCGCTTTTTCTACTGTTTTCATGAAAAAGCCGTGGTTCTGTGTACTTTACGTCACTGGAAAGCTTTCTTTCTTCAGACTGGATTGATATATATATGTAGAGTACCATTCAGGGATTCCTTCATAACCAGGTTCTGGAAACACAAATGTTAGATCAGTCGCAAACATAACAATGAATGCAACTCAATCTTGGAAGCCTCACAGTATTCCGATAGCAGATAAAATTCCAACAAAATTGGTCCATTGAATGTTAATAATTAGGCAACGTATCAAGCCCAACATCCATAAAAGGTTTAACAGAAGACTGATGTCCAGTCTTCACACAAATGACATTTAACTGCTACTAGCGTAAACTGCCTGTAATTGTGTAGGTTTTTTTTTTTCCAATTCATGGCATGATCCGCATGTAGACAGAGGCGTATTGATCCACATTCACCCAGAAAGAAGATCGCTCAGCAAGACCACTCCAGTAACACAATGAATTAACATTGGACAGAATAAACAGTAGCTACAGGGCCTTGGCCTTGGGTGGTAGTTACAATGTCCACCATTCACCTCATCCATCTTACACATTCACGACCTTCCTGTTTCCTCATCACCAAAAACGGAGCAGATGAATGCATGAAATATCTACATTCAGCATGCAACAAAGCTAAACATTTTCTGTACTGCTCTTAGTGATGGGGTTCACGCGGAGCCTTGATGTTTTTTAGCAGTGGGAATGTCAAAGACGACAAATACTGAGCATGAACCTTTAAACGATTATGACTCAATTGTTGTTTGTGTCGTCGTCGTAGGTGACGCGAGCGTTTTCTTTCACAAAGACCCCGAAGCGTGCGATTCAGAGGGCGTTCATGTCCAACACGACCCCGGATGAGAAAAACCAGCAGCGCCTGACTTCTGAAAATCGCAGCAGCTCCACACTGGCTGTAAGTCATTTCGGTGAACTTGCCGTGAAGCTTGTTTAAACCTAAATGTGTTTGTTGTGGTAATGCAAGGTGTTCCCTAAAGTCTGGACACATCAGCAAAAATCTAATTCTTTAAAAATAAATAAAGATTGTAATATAGTAGCCAGCCTAGTGCTGGCTTCATGAAGTGTTGATTCGTAGTCACACATCTATTCATCTCCACCAAGATGAATGTGCACAAAGGCCCTAAGATTCACACAGTACAACAGTAGCACGGCAACAAAATTCATATACAGTACACACTTCATGCGGCCAGAACTTGTATGGCTTCCGAGTCAACGCCTTACAATTTGCTATTTGCCCCATGTTTATGTACTTGAGCCGGGCAGTGCCCTCTACTGCACAAACAACATATTCAAACATATATGGCTGCTGCAAAGAATGTACGTATGTATACACACCGTCATGGACCTGACCTGACCCACCTTAAAAAACTCGGTTTGACGGAGTTATGACAGTTATCGTTTTCGACCAGGAGGGGTCATGTTCTGTTAGATGCCAATATCACAATGTAGTCATGGTCAGACCCCTGACCGGTAATGCTCCTAAGGAGATCTGATGATTATCTGATTGTTAATGATGAAGATCAGTTTTCAGCTCCGGGCTCCACCCACTACATGTAATGAAAAATGCTTCTTATATCCAATCTACTTAATGTGCCCTGAATGTGATTAATGATTCAACTAGTTTGGAAGAAATTTGGGCCTCTCAAGCAGAATTTTAACATGCATAATATCTATCCAGCAGGGGGGTGTACACACAGTTACAAACCTGAGGTCGACCTGACCCTCCTGTGCCCTGTATAAATATGGAAGTTACTCCACAAATAACTCAAGAGTTGTGGGTTTTTCTATCAAGCATGTTTTTAGTTGTGACTTCCTGTCGCCACAAGGAGGCACTGTTACTTACTGAGGAATTGACATGTCGGTGGGTCTCATCAGGTTGTCATTTAATCCTATTATCGTAGAAGTCTGACCTTGTGGAGACGAGTTATTTGAATTCCGTGTTGCTCGGCGAGTCTCCAAAGCTCTGCCCACATTCTATGGCGTGCGTTAAACTGGTTCGCAAAATATAATTGCCCTTATGTCTATCTGTGATTTTTATGTGGTCTCATGTGCTCAAAGTCTCAAGGACTGCTTCATCGAAATGCAACCGCTGGTTTTCACCCAAAATGGTTGCGTCAAAACAAAATGGCCAGCTTGCTGTTTGCTTTTGAGCAAGGTAAATCGAGACTTTTTTTGTGCGTCTTTTTCACCAAATTTCATGAAGATCTGTGAAACAAGTTGCGGGGGATAATTTCTTCTTAGCTTATTGGGCCCGCTAGCCAGTCAGTTTGGGGTATTCTCATTTTAGAGCACCATATTATCCTGTCTTCCTGTATAACTTTTCAAACACATGTGACTCTCTGCAGTCAAATTATGACAGTCTGATGGTCAATGGCGAAGAAGTGTGCCTCAATGCTGCGCCCACCGCATGTGCTTTACATGCATATGGTCCGCAGTTTAAGATCATCAGTCTGTCAGTCATACTTTCTATTGAATTGGATGTTGATCTGAAAAATCTCCTTGGAGGAAACGACTAATGTACGTCTCAAACTTTTTCCTGTTGCCACTGGGTGGCGCTGAGACAAATTCAGGAAGTGACCAATGTATAGCTTCAAGGTGTTTTAATCATATTTACCAATTGTGATGTGGGCTCGAGTTATTAACGTTTACAGTTTTATTCAACGTTCAAAGCAACGTTGGAATGAATTCATCTGAGTTTGCCGACATGCCACGTCTTCTTATCTTATGGACCAGCCTAAAATCCTTCACAAACTAACGTCGCCCATGTGTCTAGTGTCGGTTGATTATTGGAGGACTTTGTCGGAATGCAACCCCTGGTTTCGCCACAATATTACTTCCTGAAAACAAAATTGTCAAGTTCCTGTTTGTTTGGGAATATAAATTCTTGAGATGTTTTTGTGCGGCCTGTCATGATTGACGTCTCGTCCAAATTTTGTGACAAACCGCTTGGTGCTCGGGCCCTAATAATCTAATTTGATATCCATCCATTTTCTATACCGCTTGTCCTCAGAGTCGCGGGTATGCTGACTTCAGACGGGAGGCGGGGTACACCCTGGTCTGGTTGCCAGTCAATCGCAGGGCAGACAAAGCACCCTTCACACTCACATTCATACTCTAATGGACAATTTAGAGTCGCCAATTAACCTAACATGCATGTTTTTGGGATGTGGGAGGAAACCGGAGTACACGGAGAAAACCCACACACGCACGGGGAGAACATGCAAACTCCACACAGAGATGCCCAACGGAGATTCGAACCCTGAACCTCCTGACTGTGAGGCCAACATGCTACACAGTCCTCCACCGTGCGGGTCGAATTTAATATATATTATATTATGTACCCATACGCACGCACGCACGCACAAACACACACTAATTTCAGGTACACACATTATTGTCCATACATGTGTATGTATACATGTGTGTGTGTGTGTGTATACACATAAGCGTACATACGTATGTACACATACGCGTACATACGTATGTGTACATACGTGTGTGTACATATACATACAATGTCAAACTGCGTGTAGGCAGGGATTACCTGTACATTAGTTTGGTCTCTGTTGGACACAAACACATGCAGGTTTGCTAATTAAATGTTAAGATTTCTGTACACACCCTGCTGGATAACTACTGTAGGGGATGCTAATTGAGGTGTCTAGAATCAGAATCATCTTCACTGGCAAAGTATGATAAGCACACAAGGAATTTGTTGCCAGCTGTGGGTGTCACTTTGCAATAAAAAAAGAGGGGAAAAAAACATGATACACTTGAACAGAAAGCTCGCTGTTTAGGAAGTAGACAGTAAGGGCTAAAAGGCTGTTGGAATGCCTGCTGGTGTTGAGTAGCAGTGATGCCTGCTGGAGACAGAGCTGGAGAAGGTGATGACCATGGGTAGGACCACTGTTTGTTTTACCTTGCGTCCAACTCTTGAATATCGGGTCCTGGCGGACTCAGCGCATCCCCCATCGAGCATGGGATAGGTCTCCTAATAAGCCCATGCTTGCCCCACAAGTCTGATTTCTGCCCACCATCGATTGCGGGACAACAGCGCCATGAACAGCAACCGTTTTATTCAGGTCAAACGAAAATGTTTGCTAAGTTTAACAGCTAAAGCCTCCTTTATTTTTCTCTGTCTGCAAGTGACTTTCTCCCTGACTGTTTTACGATCGATACATAAACTTGTGTTTAGGTCCCAACGTATTGCACATACAGTAATTCATGGAACAGTTGATAGCGATCACTAGCAGGGAGTTTTGTTGGTAAATGAGAGATTAATTTTAACACGCCCACATCTATGTCAATGTAAACAAGGGAAAAAGAACGTGGGTAGGCCATGCAGGGGCTTGATTGGTTAGACCAGCCTTTCAATCTGGTTTGCCATACTTTTTTATTTTTTTTAACTAACCTTTAACATTTGTGTTATAAGGAACTAGTCGAGTTGTGCTACCAAGTGTTTCCTAGTACAGAGAGAGTCCCAATGTTTAACCCAATGCGAGTCAAAATATTTGCCCACCCCTGCGTTAAACATTTGAGGCGCACGTTTGAGTACTACTCTCCAACTAATTTGATTGGCAAAAATGTGCGCGGAGGTTGCTGTAATTGGACAGAGCTGTGAGGTCATGCATAATTTGCGAGGATTGATTGGGTTTGCGGGAAGTGGAGCGAAGGGTCTGGTAAATGTGGTGAGCTTGCAAAGACGACACATTGTTGTCAGCGCCTTTTATAATATAAATTAAATTCCATGCTCCGTTTGTCTCCCTTTTTGTTTCGTGCTCTAGATGTCTCGCTCTGCCTCCACGTACAGTTTGAGTGACTCTGCGAAAAGCAGTACCACGGTTCAGCGCTCTAACTCTCTGGACCACCCTCCAGTCAATGGCAGACATCCTGTCTGTGTTCGTATTCCTTGCAGCCCGGCAAAGAATAGCGCTGTCCTTAACCATGACATGCACACTCACGGAAACCAAAGCCCCCTCCCCAGTCACTACCCCAGAAACCAGGCTAAATCCCCCATCCTCAGAGCTCAGTCATCGAGCCAACCGACACTTTCAGCTCTCCCTATTTCCCATCATTCTGACAATGCAGCTCATCTCAACTCGACTCCGGGTTCGACGACCCAAACCAGCACTCTGCTCAAGTCGAACCCAATTGTTTGCAGACAGGCTGTGGAGTTCCAGCCTTGTACAACCGGGAAAAAGTTTTCTGAGTCGTGTAGGGATGCCAAGATGCCTTTGAACCCTCTCAAAGCAGTCCTGTCCAGTCCTCGAAGGGAGACTCTGCTTTAATCACCAACAAAGCCCAGATTCTGCAGTTACATGTGAGCAAGTATCTCACAACTATCACAATTAAGGGTGAAATTCTCTGTGTTTGCTACGACTTGTGGTGCTTGCCTTTTAACACACTGTGCCTCGGTGGAATGAGACCTTCATTACTACACCGGGTGGAGTACGATAATTATGCATGTGTTTAGAGGGGTCTCTTTGGGATCAGGCTTGGGTCTCGTGGGGGTGCTAGCTGGCAGTGATGTGCTAATATTCACTTGGTGGCTGGGCTTTGGTGACATTCACTTTTTTACAGCATGTGTGTGACACATATTGTGTACTAGCTGCTCTGTACTAGATGGCTAAATCCATGATACATCAACATCAGAAATACGGTAAAAAAAGAAGAATGGAAAGGACATGGTGAAACTTGAGCTTGTTTAGCGTTAATGTAAAAACTTTATCCTAACTTTCATCCTATAACTACGGTGACTGGTAGGATTATTCAAATTACAACAAAAAAACAAACAAAACTGGGTTTAAATTTTGTTTTTTGTTTTTGGAAGATTAAATTACAAAACTACAGTAAACAAAATAGCATTGTAAAATGCAAACATACAATATGAAATACATTTACCAGGTTCTAATCCAGGGGTGTCCAAACGTTGTCCAGCAAATATGTTATACACAACCAAAGAATTGTGTAGTATCAAATTTATATCGACTATAATAATTCATTTAATTCCTTAGCACATGACACCATCCAGCCATTCATTTTCCGAGGTCGGGTCGCGGGGGTAGCAGCCTAAGCAGGGAAGCCCAGACTTCCATCTCTCCGGCCACTTCGTCCAGCTCCTCCTGGCGCATCCCAAGGAGTTCCCAGGGCAGCTGAGAGACAGTCTCTCCGACGTGTCCTGGGTCTTCACCGAGGTCTTCTACCGGTAGGACGTGCCCTGAACACGTCCCCAGGGAGGCGTCCAAACCAGATGTCCGAGCCACCTCATCTGGCTCCTCTCAATGTGGAGGAGCAGCGGTTCTACTCAGATTCTCTCCCGGATGACAGTGCTTCTCACCCTATCTCTAAGGGAGAGCCCAGGCACCCAATTTGTGAGTGGAGTTGTTGCAGGATGGGGTGGAAGGAGGTGGTTCCATTTGTGATCTGGGTTATGAAGTTATGGCAGAGTCATGAACCAGTTGGAACTTGTGGAGGGTCTACTGGGGGAGACCAAAGAGGAGAAAGGTGCAGTAATCATAGGGTCCTATGATTTCCGCAGAATTGGCCAATAAAAACAGAATTTACTGTTAAACGCGGAACCTCACAGAAATTAATATGTGAATATAATGCTGTGATAAGGAGAATAAGGAACGTTCGTGTGTGGAATTATATACCCGGCGGACAGCTAAATCGGAATCTTACTATATACACTAAACCGCCTGCTCCAAAGTTCAAATGACGATAACCAGCTAACGTTGGCAGAAGTTTGGAACTTGCATGCTAGTGTGGTTGCGTGTGCGACTCGGGCTGGATTTGTATCTTTTCACCGTGTTGTGTTTTACCACTTTAACAATGCAGTTTGTTGAAGATGTCTGACATCCCATTAGAAAAGTTAGCCAGGCTACATACATTTCTCAGTCACTGGGCTAAATTGTCCATTGGTGGATTGCATCAGTAAATGTAAGTTTTTGCACTTAATTAATGGGCCTTTATTCACTAAGCTTGAAAATCCCACACTACGCTAGAGAAATGAATGTAAAATGTAAAAGAAATTTCACGGGTCCTATAATCGATACAGGAAGTGACCAGACTATGAACAAGGATTGATTGAGTGTTTCAAAGACCTGGTGATGATGGTATGAGATTGAAATGACCATGTGTTATCTAGGGTGGCACAGGCTAAGAAACTGAGGATCTGTCAGTGGGGAGGGAGAAATCGTCAACTTTGGATAGTGAATATCACCAGCAAGTACCGGTGAGGAGGAGTTCATATTTGTCATGGTTGAATAGTAGGAAGTTGAAGGTGATCCATTTTATTTATAAAAAGCAAGAGGTGAACAAGGCAGTGAGGGACTGGAGTTTGGTGAAATGGTAGTGCTGGGTGTCCGAAGTAAAGCAGTGGAATTGGATATTAAATCTGTGGAAAATTTTGCCAAGGGGGAAAAGGCGGATGATGAAAAGAAGAGGGGCCCCAGGACAAAGCACTGTGGCACACCTGTAGTGACTGTAGAGTGGTCCGACTTACAAGTTTTAAATTGTTAGTGAGACCAGTCAAGGGTTGTGTGGGTGATGCCGGTGCATGGGAATTTAATAAGGAGAATGTGGGCCTGAGTTGGCTGCAATACGAAGAGTGTGATTTATATGAAGGCAGTGTCTGTGCCGTGATGGTGGTGGAAACCGGCCGGAAAAGGTCATAGGCGGAGTTCGGAGTTAAGTTAAATAGAAGTGTAGTTACGTTTGAGATGGTGAGAGTGATGATTTCTGGGGACTCAAGGAGTAGAAAACATGGAAAAGGTTTGAAGTACAGGTGGAAAGAGAAACAAAGAACTTGAATTAGATAAGAATGCCATGGACTCAGAACAAGCGTGACAATGGCATGGCCGCAAAAGGAGCACATTAAAAACCTGGATCATTAAGATCTGCAGAGAATCTGTTAAGTGTGCAAGTGTGGACCAAACGACCTCCAGTGCGTTCAGACTCGTGGCTGACATTGACAGTTGATTGTGGTCCAGTTAAAACAAACTTTGCTGTTGGACATCTTGCTGATGTCTCATCTCTCACAGTAAACTGTGTGATCGGACTTGCATCTAAATTACTGTTGACACTTCGCTCAGTTTGTCTGAAGCGTCTGCACTTTAACGTTTAAGAACTGTCCAAGGACCTTGGTGAGTCAGGACCGTATGGAGGCGTTCGTGCTTATGTGCACAGAAAGGACAGTCCACAGACAATGACACAGTCATCATCATGCTCGCAGAAACCAGTGCACCGCTTAGGAAGCAGTTGATGATGTACAAACATCTTATAAATAAAAGCTACACAATAGTAGGTTGATTGTTCTACGTCACTGAATTTCAACCAGGAAGAAAAGTGGAGTCGTCTTGGGCCTGAAGCTCCTTCTTTATGATTCCATCCACATCCAAACACCTCAGCCACGGGTTCCGCCCAGGCTCTCACCAGGGTCCACAGAATGATAATCAAGAGTGCTAGCCATTGAGCTAAAACCCCGAGCTGTCAACCCAATGTCCAGCGTGACTCTTTAAGGAAAACTGCACGTATTTTTGGAATTTTGCCCATCACCCACAATCCTTATTGGATTAAGGCCTAGGGATTGGGATCAATTTCTTCTGTTGCAGTACTTACAGATAACTCCAGACTGTTTGTCATCATCCCAGAGCTGATCATTGGCCTAGCCTTTGTCATTCTGGTTATTCTTCCATCCATTTTGATAGTTGTCTTGTGTTTTCCGCCACATGTCTCTGGTTTTGCTCTCCATTTTAAGGCATTGGAGATCATTTTAGCTGAACAGCCAAACATTTTTTGCACCTCTTCATAAGTTTTCCCCTCTCCAATCAACTTTTTAATCAAAGTACACTGTACTTCTGAACAATGTCTCAAAGGACCCATTTTTCTCAGGCCTTTCAAAGAGAAATGCATGTAAAGAGAAACGCATGTTCAACAAGATGGTTTCATCCTTAAACAAGGGCCACCTGATTAACACCTTTTTTTTCACTAAATCGATCACTGATTGAATGCCACCCTGCTATTCTTTGAACACACCCCTTCCAACTAAATGGCCAATCGCGCAGCCTTAAGAGAGTGCATATCATGAATGCTGGGTCTTGTTTGTTTTCTGAGAATCTACTGCATCTACTGGTAACTTGTTTGCCATGTAGCAATAAAAATATACCAATAACATTGATTAATCTGGTTAGTCACATTAGACTGCTAATATTATGAACACTACTGTATGCTGCATATCAGGATGAGAGAGCGGAAATTAGGCCGTATCGCCACTCGTATGTATATTTGTACTTTGCATACTGCTTTATCAAGTTTGATCTACTTTCCCTTTCAATTTGGGATCAAATTAAGTCACAGACTTCAATCAAATCATAGGGATTTGCAAGTG
>QODF01000019.1:598234-626623 GCA_024372805.1 Oostethus manadensis
AACGTAGCTGCTTTTATCCCACATAATTGTGTTTTGAAAAGGTGTGACTGTGGTTGAAAGTATGGGATGTGCCTATGTTTGTTATTCCTTGTTGTTTATGCATCTTTCCTGCATGTTTCTGGAGGGCTCAATCAGTCCACGGAGTCCCTGGGGCCATGATCTACATAGGAGCATATCTGCTCAATGCTGCCTTCATATTTCTCCCTTTCTTCTCCTTTTGGCCCCAAATACCAGTTATAGGACAAATGGATATTAAAAAAAAAAGAAGAATAGAGGTCTTCCCACTGCAATGGTTGTGTCCTTACCTTAAAGTAGGACAGAACCATTTGGGAAAAGAATGTACACGCAGTGACATCTGCATAGTCTCAGTCATTCAGGTCATCACAAAAGGTTCGAATCGAGGTGACCCGGACTCCTCCCGTTGAAGTTGGTTCACATCTAATCTAAAATTCTTCTTCAGTTCTAAATGATTAGCTTTCTACTCAAGTCCCTGGTGAGTGTCCTCAGGGGGGTGGTTGCTGCATCCACTACAGTGGCATGGCACACAATATTCCAGTATTAATCGGACGTAAAACACCTTTTTCACGTTGCCGGTCCTGACTGAAGGTCATTTTCCGGGTATTCAAAGTCGATTGGGACCCAGGGCGTTTGCGTCACATCTCAATCGCACAAACGGGGGGCATCACAAGATCTGGCGATATTAAAATGTGACAAGATTTCTCCTTCAGAATAAAACTGTCTCGTGTGCACTAGGCCTGGAATGACAAATAAATTACTTAATCAAGCAGTAAATGAACACAAACTTGATCATTTTGCCTGCCTCAGTATATTATTGTCTTGTCCTCGTCTCCCGCCTTCAAACGGGCAGGAAGAGCGTTCACTCTGCGTTGGTTTCAGCACTTTGGCGTGTTTGTTCCGCAGAACAACGGCATGAATGAAGAGACCCTTTTGTCAGTCATACAGTAGATCAAATCGTGTGTGACAAATAATAATAATATTCAATAATATTATAAAATGCAATTTAACAATGTGTGGCATTACAGAGATGGACTTTATGCATATTGGGGATGAACACCATTACTACAAAAGCACAAAATCAAGGTAACTCTTACGCCTGAGTTCCTGAGTTAGTTAACACTAAGCATTATGTAACTGGCCTCCAGAGTAAGTCACCTCATCTGGAGCAGTGCAGAATGTTTTAATAGCATGATAAAAAAATAAATAAAATGTACCATGCTTTAGAGGGGCTAATTTATCACACACAAAATCCATCCTCCTTTCCAGATTGCTACTGATTTATTTGTCAAACCGTTCTACCCCTGAACAGGCGCCTGGAAAATTGCTGATGTCGTCTTAGGCCTGCTAGCTGGCCTTGTGAGACATATCTGAAATATGATTGGTTAAAGAAACAGCGCGATTTTTATTAGTCTTTAAGTGACATGATAAAGCACTCCTGATTCTGCAGGCCCTGGGCAGTTTACGTTGACATGGCGATACATAGAAGCTGAAATCTGATTGGACTACTGGAAAGAGTGCAGCCAAAACAATAGCGAATGGCTCTAATAAACATTTGGGAATAAAAGAATACAGTTATATGGGGTAAATACTAAAACTGAAGTTGTACATGTAGGTCAGTGCATTTAAAGGTGTTTAGGCCAGCAGAGAAGGCTTTGCTTGCCCTAACGACGCACATCTGGCCTGTATCAACTCCAATATTGGCGCATATGAAGGACAGACAGTAATGCTTTTCATAAAAATTTATTAATCCCATCAGTAGCAATTATCTTGGACAGCTTGAGTGAGGTACACACATAATACCATGCTTAACATACACAGTAAAGGCATAGACCATCAAAATCATAAATGATAAGACAATAACCGCAGGAAATTTAAAAGGCAGATTGCCAAAGGGATAAAGGATGTTGAACAGTGGTAGGTTTTGCTTGGCGGTAAAGCCAATTGACAATTCAAAATACAATCAAATAAGTCGAAAATAGCTTGCCTTTTTTTGTTTTTTTTAAGTTGTTGGTCCCAGAAAGCTTCCTGTTTGAATCCTGTCATTTCAGAACAAGGTCTCACAGCATTGTAGAGGTCGTTTCTGTTCTTCAGCGTCAGGCAGTGGAAGCAGCAGATGAAAGAAAAACACCAGCGATTTCCATAAAGGGTGAATAATAAATCACATACAATTGTAGGACTGATGATTACACTTATGCAGTAAATGAATTCTCTGTTGCCCTTTTCTTTTTAATTTAGTAGCTCCTCAAACATTCATGATTCACCATTCAAATGTGCACATTTTTGGATCCTCATTCACTCACTCGGTCGGTAATAATTTATGAATGTCTGATAATACAGGTAAAATGTACAGCGACAGTCCCTGAACGCACCATGGTTGCTGTGAGACGCAAAGTGACACCTACGCGTAATTACACTGTGACTCCAATGTGCTTAATATTGGCCATACGTCAATCGCTCGACTGTCACATCCATCATTAGGGATAAAGATCTACCCGGAGTGCATAAGGATAACGAGGAGGTGGTCAGTCAATCTTTTCATTGCAAAAAGAACTGGTCAAAACATCAGCAAACTCAACTGTCCTCTCAGGAACAGCCGCCATCTTCCTGCTTATGAACACACACACACTGTCAGGACTCACGTTCATACCTTCAGAGAATGTCAGAAGCCACAAAACCGTTAACACTACATATACTGTAACTGCCAGGTCACTTTAATGCTAATTTAGGTTCCGACTTACACTTAAATTGGACTTTGTCGTAACGGGACACGTAACCACCTGGGCCCCCTGTGTATGAAAATCTACTTTCTGTTGGTGGTCTGCAATACTTCTTATGTAGTTACATGCAGAAGCATGCCCATTGAGCTCATTATGCACGATAGTCCCAAGTCACAATCACCTTTTTCCATCTAAAACCAATAATTGCTCCTTTGGTTTTAATTACATTCAAGTCCAGAATGTCATGTTCACACCAGGAAACAAAGGCTGTCGTTACAATGACTGTGGTCTACAGAGAAGAGAATGTATGTCATCAGAGAACTGAATTAAGTAGGTTGTTTATTTTCACATTCATCTGGAGAAAAAATGAGCAGCAAAGCATAAAAAACAGACACTGCAGCTGGATGATGTAATAAATGCAATATTGCTCGCATAGAAATGTGGTCAATGTTGATCCTGAAAGACTTTTAGCGAGTGGTCCACAGGGGGTTCTGCACTGCAAAGGTTTACATCTTACCTTAAAATATGTCTGAACCATTTGGGAAATAATCCCAATATTGTTGCATTTGAAATGTGATTTCAAAAGAATTTTTCGAGAGTTCATCCTCTGCGTCACATGTAAAGAATGATTTCACACAATATTCATGAAAAAATTTACTTTTTTCCACAGACTGAGACTGTTTGTTACAATTAACACTACGGTGCATGACAGGAAATAAATAACTCTTAATTGCTTACTGCAGAAACAAATAGGTGGCTTTACCTATGCCAGCTATTCACGGAGGGCCGCTAACAGAAAAATAGAAGAATACGAGTAGGTGGTAATTTGTAGCGATGCACGATATATGGATTCGTGCACACTCATACACACACAGCTAATTTTTGCTGCCAACTTTTTGGGAGGCGGCGGATAGTGTTTAATGAGCCGTCCGCCCGGGGAAATACTTCCCCACATGAACGTTCCTTCTCCTCACGATGACAGCATTTCATTAACGTCATGTCAATTTCCGTGAGATTTAACAGTAAATTCCCTTTTTATAGGCCAGTTCTGCGATTCCGTTCACGTGGAAATCGTTGGGCCCTACACTCTTGTGTATCCACTTGCTAGTAGGCCCGCCTCCACATACTGGGATATAGAGGCTGAGTGTTCGAGACGATGGGTCACTCTTCATTTTTCAACCTCTGCGATGACAGGAAGTCCCCAGTGTCTTAGCAATGCTGGCGTTTCAGGTGGCTGATAGTGTTTGGTGTGTTGAAGCGCAATGGCTTTTCCCTCATCATGGATTATTCGTAGAACGTTTAGAGCAAAATATCTTCCTCTGATAACCGTGAGAACTGCGACACAAACGACGCCGTGTTTGTTTACATTTTGACAGGCCGTAAATTTTTCATAAGTGTCCGCTAATTATCGTACATCCCTACAAATTTGATCATCTCCACCGTTGTGTTTATCAAACACACAAATCAATTCATTAGTAGTTCAGGAGAAGAAATCCTAAAGCGTGCAACAGCAAAAATAAAAAGCCTACATCTCCGATTTGTGTTATTTGTGTTTGTATGATAGCTTCTTTTGCGATAACATTCAACATTACAACTTCTTTTTAGAACCTCTTCTTTAATATTTCTAATTTATTTAAGCCCTGATAACCAATTCTTTGTAATGTACTAGCGCAGACCATGTTAAACTTTATTTTTGGAACGAGCCGAGTTCCAATAAAAACCTTTGTGACTTTGTATCGCACTTGTTGAAATACACCTTATGTGTCCTCTTTGGTAAATCTTTAAAAGTAGTCTATGTCAAATTGTAGCATAGCCCATAGCATGAACAATACCATCCATCCATCTATTTTCTATGCCGCTTATCCTCATTAGAGTTGCGGGGGTATGCTGGAGCCTATCCCAGCTAGCTTTGGGTGGGAGGCGGAGTACAACCTGGACTGGTCGCCAGTCAATGAGTTATTTATTTGAATCTCAGAACTAAACCTCAGATAAGCAGAAGACAATGGATGAGTGGTTGGATCTCTGAAATATACTGAGGTAGCAACGTGATTTACAGTTTAGCCGGGCCAATATACCACAAACACCAGAAAAAAAAAACAGGTGACAAAATCGTATGGAATTTGTGAAAATCGTGTTTTAATTGATAAAAATAAGCAAAACAATGAAACCATTGAAATACAGTATATCATACATTTTTAAGAACTCCTGTAAGAATAAAAACTCATTTATAATTCACAAATGGCTGCGCTTTATGGAATCACAGGAATGCCAAAATTAAAAGGAAGTATATGTGGAAATATAAAGACAATCAATAATAGAAAAATAACCCAATGTAGTTATATTCTTTTCCATTTTGTCATTGCTTTTTCTGTATTGTCTGTGTTTTTTTCTATTTTGTCATTGATTTTCCTGTTTTGTCTTTGTGTTTTCCATTTTGTCTTTGATTTTCCTGTTTTGTCTTTGTCTTTCCATTTGCTTTTTTTCATTGCATTTACCGGATGGCTCAAGCTGGCCGCAAAAAGCAAAGGCAAATGAAGCAAGTAAGTTAGGAAGGACAACGGAGTCTGTATCGAAGCTGCTGAGAGAAGCAGCTAACAGGCTGTATGGGACTAGCCAACCTGGCAGAAAAAAGCCATGGGCGGGTGATTGTATTGTCTTGAAGGCTAGCTAGCGATCCGGTAGATGGAAAAAACAAAGACAAAACAGACAAATAAATGACAAAATGGAAAAAAGAAAAATAATACAGAAAAAGCAATGACAAAAGGGAATAAGCAAAGACAAAATGGAAAAATAATATAACTACATTTGTTTGTATTTTTTATTTAATTAATTGTCTTTATATTTCAACATGTTTTTCCTTTGAATTTTGGTATTCATAGCCCTCAGGCATTACACACTAACCCATGCATGAGAAAAAATAGTTCAACTGTGCAAAATTTTAGACAAGCTCTCAATCACTTCACTTTCCACTGTGTTCTTTTTAATGATATCAGAGTATCGATATTTTAAATGAAGATCTTAGCGGGTACAAAGCTGGTATTAGAGGCATTAATATTTCAACATTGATCCGCACATCACTACTCTGCTGCTTTCAATTGACAGGCTCTGGATGGAATCACAATGATGGGCAAATTGTTCAAAAATAGTTATAATTAATGATTACGTATCATAATTTTAAGTTCTTGGTAATTGTAGTTTGTGGAGCTTAAAGGTTTGTGTGGTTGAGTATGTTTTGTGTTTGCATAGCAGTGAGGTTCCTGGAACATTTATAGAAGTCAGGTTGGTGACGCTGCAGAAGCAACGTGCTGTACTAACTTCCTAAATATGACATTCAATGTATGTTTAAGACATCATGTTTGTGGGCTAGTAGTACTCCATAACGTATATTATAATAAATGAATGAACACTGAATCACGCATATAATCTTCATGGATAGTCCACAGTCTCTATTTGGTTGACATGTTATTGCGTAATGCAAATGTGTGCAAATAAAATGTCAATCATACTCCTTTTGACATTTGAAATAAAATAGTTTACATTTTTTGATTGAGTTTGTTTACTTCCTGTTTTTAACTGTGATTTATTTATTGCAATTAATGCCATTTTCTTATAGGGAGAGAAAATAATGCAGTGCAGTGATGAAGGAGACCAAATAAAAAAACAAAAAAGTCTTGAAAAAGTAAATGAGTAAAATTGATAAGTAAATAATAAGGGTACATAAAATGGATACAAAATAAATAGAAAAAGTACATAATGAATTACTGATTAATTAAGCAGATAGGAGGTAAAAGAGAAGAGACAAATTGTTTAGAAAAATATAAAAAAATTGAAATAATACAAATAAAGAGATTAAGGATAAATACAAGAGTAAAGAACTTGTATAAACATTGAATTAGTTAGGGAGAAGGTAGGGTTACAGTTACTTCATTGTTACTTCATTCTGTTTCACTTTAACAATCATGTTTTGGGTATAAATTATAGACAATAATACTGAACCTTTATTGTATGCACTCGCTGAAATTGAAATTGAATCGGAATTTGTGTCGTATTGTGTGCTGGTTATACATATTGTATGTGTAAGTGTTAACTGTAACTCTACTTTTGGCCTAATCTGTATATTATATACTTAAAGGTGCAGTCTGTCATGGTTAAGTACTGCAATGGGGGCGCTAGGGTCGGAATGTACCATAAGCTGCTCAGCAATGACTGCTAATTGACGATAGCTTCTCCTGAGACTGCGCGTATGTGTATGTGGCATTAGTGACAGCCATTAATGCCATTTCTCATTTCAGGCTGAACAAAAATTCTCATGCAGTTTACCTCATAGTTATGAAAAATATACGGTATACGTTTTTGTTCAGTCTGTTCTTTGGAATCAATGTTGGTAGCAGTAATTAGCTTCTTGACGTTAATGTAAACAACACTGTACAACATGTCACAGATACTTGCAATCTGGCATGGCAAAGCGTGGCTCGAGGAACTCCACAAGTTTGGTTACTCCGGCGTCTTGCACGGATAGAAAAGGGCGTATCCTCTGCCATGCAGTCCATGTTTTTCCGATTGATGGCCTGGACCCTAGGAATAGGAAGTATTTAAGGAAAAAGTCTTGGTTCTGCCTTGCGTAATATCACTTTGCAGTCATGCAAATGGCAAGTTTAATATCCGAAGGAGACACCACGTGCAGAGGTGCAGACCGTGCAAGCGTCTTTCTAGCTACCCACGGTTGTGTACATGCTTCAGACGCGGTTGGATGAGGTCATCGTTTGCACGCCAGAAAATACGGGAGCCCATAGACCTACAATAAACACAGCATTTTTTAATATCGGTTTTCAAAAAACCAATACCGATATATATATATACACAGATATTTTTATGCCAACATCAGGCTGATAACCTGGGTGGACCGATACTATACTTAATATATTATTTTGCTAAAGTGAACAGGGGGGTTATTTTCATATTAATTCTAATTACTACGTATTCTTTTTTTTGCAGGGTCTGGCCAAATCAAGCCCTTCTCTCTCATCTTCCAAAAATAGAAAAATGGAAACCTTTTTCATTGACTGGCTTGGTTACCTCTTGGAGTGACAAGAAAGTATGGTACCATCATTGACTTTGATTTCTAAGGAATACTAAATTGATCGAAGGAATACTATATTGACTTGATCGTGGATTTAACAAACAGACCCTTTACATTTTGGATTGGTCCTGCCCTCGTTGAGTTCGCTGCCTGTTTTAGTGATTATAAGAGAAGATGTCACAGGTGAGTACGTGCAAGACTAATTAAATTGGGAAAGACAAATAAGCACAACCGCGGCAACCCGAGTTTGGAGTAATGGCTTGGTGGCGGCAACATCCAAGGACAGGCTGCCAGCTGCTGCCGCTATGTGCTTGCAGCAGGAAAACGCCATCCAGTTTGGACCGTCACACAAGCAAGTGTTGGTCTTTTCTGTGGGTGCTTCTACTGCTAAGTCACATGTGCGGCGCGGAGGCCGACAAACACGGTGACAACGACCTCGTGGTCACAACCCCGAATGGCAAGCTCCGTGGAATCAAGAAGGAGTTGAACAATGACATCCTGGGCCCCGTTGTACAGTTTCTGGGCGTCCCTTTTGCTGCGCCACCTACAGGCCCACGTCGCTTTCAGCCGCCTGAGCCGTTGGTGCCGTGGCCGGAGATCCGCAACGCAACGCACTTTGCTCCGGTGTGCCCACAGAACATCGTGGACGGCCGCCTTCCAGATGTGATGTTGCCAGTGTGGTTCACCAACAGTATTGATGTAGTGTCCACGTACGTCCAAGACCAGAGCGAGGATTGCCTCTACCTTAACATCTACGTTCCCACGGAAGATGGTAAGTGAGTCTACGGACTGCGGGTACAACGGTTGCGATAGAAGGTGTTGGTAAAGTCAGAACCTACGTGGAGTTTGTTTGTCGGAGTACAAACGTATTTGTGTCTCGGTAGCGCGCATGACTTTGAGCATGTTTCATGAGCATGAAGTGTCTTCAGTCAATACAGTAGTGTGTTTTTGTTTTTACTCATCTATCCATAAACCAGGTTTTGACACTTCCTGGGAATGATGTCACTTTCGGATTATACAAACAAAAGCTCTTTTTATTCCCGTCTCGACCAGTCATAGCCACCATATGATATTTTGCCATTTTTGCACCACACACTGCACCTCAACTCACAAACTTACAAGTCCAACATGAAAAAGCCAACATTGACAACAATAATTGTTTTACTATCTGACAACCATTCCTTAAATCAATAATAATAACAAAAAAAGCAGCACTATCAATTGTCTGAATGTTGAAGCGCATAAATGCATTTTCTGGACTATAAGGCTACGTTCACGCTGTGAGTCGTTTCAGAGTTTTTTCTCACATGTGATCTGTATCTGATTTGTTTGATGTCAGTGTGAACAGTACAATTCAGATTTAAAAAAAGCAACTCAGGACCTTGTTTGCAAGTAGACATGAATCCGATACAGTATATATCCGATGCTACTGCAGTCTGGACGGTCCGGCCGCATATATCCAACTTACACGTCAGTGTAAAGTGTGTTTTGCCGAGCTTACTGAGACTTGAATACATTTACCCGGTAATGTAGGCTAAACATTGTCATCTGAAAATTATTTTTACAAAAGTGTCAGTGAAACGGATTGAAACGCCACTTCTGACTCTGACGTCCACCCACATGCTCCTTGGAAAAGTTCTCCACAAACTGCCGTAGCCAAAAGTCTTGCGCTCTTTCTTCTTAATCATTTGGTTAAGAGAAATTCCTTGAAATTGCCACCAACGCGTGGAGGAGAGCTAAGTCACAGGACCAGCCAACTTTGCAAAAAAGTGCAACTTATAGTCCGGAAAATACAGTACTGTATGTTGTTCCTCCCCATTTTTTGCCACTCAACCATTTCAAACCATTCCGATATAAAAACGTTGAACTCAATCAGGACTTTCAGGCGATCTATTTTTTCCACATTCCATAAATTCCCAGTTGTCCTGGAAGTCCAAATTTCCTTCCGTAATTATGTTTATAAAATAAGGTGGTCAATTGAATAGTGCTATGGCATAGCGCTTTTTTCATTTCCCCCGATCTTCATTTTTTTGTTTTTGTGGTTTTTGTTTGTTAAGGTGATGTGTTTGCATTTGTGTGTGTGGGTGTGGGTGTGTGCATGCTAAAACATCTGTGCATTTTGTCATGTCCAGGGGGCCCACATGTTATTTTTTAGTGTTCTATTCATTTTACAGTCAAAAGAATATCCAAGGAATGTGCAAGAAAACCGGGCAAGAAAATGTGTAGACATGGAGGTATGTATTATTATAATGCAAATACAGAAACAACAAACACCAAGAAAGTACATAAAACAATGTGCTACAGGAGAGAGATGGACAGGTAAAAAAAAAAAAAAAAGTTGTAACTTCAGCTATTAGAGGGGTGTCTTCAGTTTTAGGCATGCACACATATATATATGTGTTGTATATGTGTGTGCATCCACACACACACACACACACACACACACAGACACACACGCACACACACACATACAGGTAAGACCAAATTTAATTTTTTTTTTTCCATGATTGTAGATTAGTGTTGTTAAACATGTTTTGATCGTGAGCCACACCACAGTTATTTTGCCAGAAAAATTGCCACTGTGGAACCATATATTGATATCATATTAATATTTAGGGTGTAACAGTACTTTGGTGTAACAGTACGGTTTGGTTTTGGTACTGTATGTATCCCACTTTTCAAGTCACGGTTCAGTGAATTTGCATACAGTAAGGCAGGGGTAGGGAGCCTTCGGCTCAGTAGCCAGATGTGGCTCTTTTGATGACCACATATAGCTCTCAGAAGTTTCTAAACACCATAACATTTATTTATTTTTATTTAGTTTATTCTTAAAATATATGCAACATACTGTATCTTGCTTTACAACAGGGGTGTTGAAATAAAGGTCCAATGATTTATTGGCCCGCGGTGCAATCTAAAAATACAATTTAACAAAAAACTTTAAGGAAACAGCAATAATAGAAAAATCAGCAGTAATTTCACAAAAATAAAGTAAAAAAAAGTTGTAATCTAACCAAAAAAAGTTGTCATTTTTGGAAAATTGGGTCATGGAAAAGGTTAGGAGAATAAAGTCAATATATTACTGGAAACAAAGTCTTGATTATGAGAAAAATTGAAACAATGGAAAAATGTAAAAAAAAAAAAAAGGACAGCATAATTGAAAAAATTGCTGTAATTTTACGAGTAGAAAGTCAAAGCATTAAGAGAAACAACGGCATAATTTTATGAGAATAAACGTATGAGTAAAAACAATGTCATTTTAGTAGTATACACTTCACTTTTATTTTTTAAAGAGAATCAAACAAAACACAATAAAGTTGTCATTTTTGGAATATTAGGTTGGGAGAAAATTTATATGGGAATATACAGGAGTTAAAATAATGTTGGAATAAAATCCTAATATTAGAATTAAATATATATCTTTTATAATATATAATGTTATTTTTGCTGACATTTTAAAGTAAAACATGACAGGAATCAGTGTTAGAAATAACATTCAAAATATAAAACATTCTCAGCACTTTCATCCATCCAATTCAGCGACTACTGACTAATTATTAAAGTCATTACTTGCTTAAAAATGCACACTTTCAGTTGTAATCACTGTTAGAAAATAGGATATGGCTCTCACGGAAATACATTTGAAAATATGTGGCTTTCATGGCTCTCTTAGTCCAAAAGGTTCCCGACCCCTGCAGTGAGGGATCTAAATGCATAATAAAAATGCATGTCTTTTATGTAAGAAGCTTTAAATATGTTTTTCTCAAATATGAAAAAAATGGGGAAAGAAAACTGTGAGATAATATCCAGTGGTAACTCTGTTTTTGTACCAAAAGGTCAGATGGAAACCAATCAAATTAATCCGTTTAGTTTTTTCGAAAAACAATGTTAAATGCTTATAAATGACAATTAAAAAGAATGAACCATTAACATCACTTTTTCCATTATTAAAGAAACGTATTATTATTATTATTTCTCAGCTTCTTTTATCAAATTGCTGGCACTCGTAACAATAGCCATGTTTGCATGCGCAAATGTCTTTAATCTGATCATTAATCAGATTAAAATTTACCTGTGCACATGGACCATGAAAAAAGTAATCTGATTGAGACATGTGAGTACATCTGTCATTTGTTTGATCGTAACACATTTGTTTTGACATGCGTAGTGTTGTCTAACATACCGGAAATAGTAGAAGAAGCAACTTCCACTGTAAACAAATATGGCTGCGTACATTTCAACTTCAGCCATCTACTCGCTCACAACTTAATATTGTGTTTGATTATGCCTCCCGTTCGAGTTGTCTGTTTGTTGTTGTCAGGAACAACATTGACAACAACTGACCTTTTAAAATGGAGCTGTATGGGTCATACTTTTTGATACGTACACTGGATTCAGTGATAAGGCCCAACTACGTATATATTCTTCTACACATGATGCTCGGCAGAGAGGAACAACAGGTGAATTTCTCAATTTCCCGTGCGACATGCTCACTGCACTTATCTTTAACCCAAAAATCAAAAGAATGATTATCAATCGGCATAACCCACCTCTCTCAATTGGATGGAAATTTAGATCTGAATGAGTGCAATCGGTTCAGATTATTCCGAATTATGTGTTTAAATTGAACATTTTTATTCTGATCAGGCTTTTAATCATATAAATGAACATACAAATGTGGCTATTCTTAGGCTCCATGGTGGGTTATCTACATCGAAAATTTAATCAAATGTATAGTGGGGTGTATAAAAATGGATGCACAACTGTAGTTTAGAATGTTTCTTTTTAGGCACCATATTTTTTGGACCATAAGATGCTACATTTTTCCTACATTTTGACACGATGCAGCTAAAATATAGATTTTTTACGATGGTGTGTTAGGGCCACATTTAAAAAAAAACTTCCGCAATTAAAAATCGTAATATTATGAGATTTAAAGTCGTAAATTTACCAGATTAAAAATCTTAAATTTACAAGAAAAAAGAAAAAGAAAACAGAGCAGTTGGACACAAACAGGTTAGCTTTGGTTAGCATTATGATAAGCATCATCCCACAGTTACCCTCACGTACCCCGCCTCCTCCACATAGAGCTTGCTTTTCATAGCTGTCTCGGGTAAGAAAGAAAACTTTCCTCTGGCTTCAGACAAGCTTTTATTTATAACGGGACAGCAAAACAGAGCAGTTGGTCACAAGCAGTTTATTATGAGCTAGCATTGTCTCACCACTACGCTCTAATACCGCGCCCCTCCACATACAGCTCCCCAGTTTATAGCGGTCTCAGGCAATGCTTATAAAATGACCTTAAGACTTTTATTTCCGTAAAGTTACGTTTTTACTCTTGTAATATGCCGATGTTTTCTCGTATATATACAACATTATTGTTGTAAATTTACGACTTAATTGTTGAAATCTTGATGATTTGAATGGCTTATTTAACAGGCATTGTCCGAAACAGCTATAAACACAGAGGATTGTGTGACTCTTGACCTGGGTCAGAGGTTAAATTACGACTTTTTTTTTTGTAAAATCACGACTTTTAATATCGTAAATTTACAACTTTAAATCTCGTGAATTTACCTCTTTTACTTTAACTTGTTTAAATGTGCAACAACAACTTGTTCGAACGTATTGCTTAAAAAGTGATCGTTTCCCATAATGCACTAGGGTTTAGGCATGCGCAGATGCCTCCAGCGTGCAGAAGGCGACGACGCTAGTTTTTGAAGCGCACGAACGCAGAACATTTTATATTTTTCACAACCTCATTATGGAGATTAAAACCTACATTAAGGGCGACAGAGAGACTGAAATTGTGTGTGACAGAGACTTTCTGATTCTCTTCAACTCTTCAAAGACACTGAAAAAGTGGTTTCAGTGAACAGGAAGAGGATGAATAAAAACAATGACTTTTCTGTTACGTTTGAGCTGTTTTACTGCCGTGTTACAGGCACTGTTTGGAAACAAGATATATAAACAAAATCTTATTTTCCTTTCTGTTTATTCCTTCTGTGTAAATTTCACAATGTGCCGGTATATATCTATGGCATATAGTCCGGTGCGGCTTTTCTAAAAAAGATTGTGGGTGCAGTTTATATTCCGTTGCGCTTTGTAGTCCCAAAAATACGGTAAGTGCAGCGGTAGCAGCCACGGAGCCACACATCATGATGATGTCATCCACAATTCAAACCACTGTCTTATTTATGCAGTCTTGTGGACACTTTCTTCGACGTACGTGAGTGTTTTTTATCATAATATTCAGAGACAGGTAATATATATATATATATGTATATGTATATGATAAATGTACTTTTTAAAACATTTGTGAAATTTATGTAATGAAAAAGCAATTTCTTGTGAGGAAAAGAAAGAGGACACTGACATTTATTACTACCTGTAATGTCTAAAATAGATTAATGTGCACCATATGGTGTTCTATCATCATATTGTATCACATAAAAGATCACCGCTCTGGACAGGGACCAGGACTTCTGGACCAATGAATCTAAAATGGAATGATGTAGTGGTAGTTACAGTATAGAGTAGACACAGAAAGAGAGGAAATAGCCGAAATATAGATAGAAAGTACAGTAGATAACAAGTGGGAAGCAGAGGGGCGGACATGTCATGTTTGGAGCTGCTGTGCCGCAGCAGGGCTTGGCAGGATTGGCGTCATCGAATCCACTAGGAATTTTTGTATCAGAGGGTGCTTAAAGAAAACATGAGCGCATCTGTTGAAAAATTGAAGCAGAAGCAGAGGTGGTTCTTGCAACACGACAATGACCCAAATCATTCCAGCAAATCCACCAAGGACCGACTCAAACAAAAGACAAGAGAGAGATTCGGGGTGGCCAAGACAATGCCCTGATCTTAAGCGATGCTGTGGAGTGATTTAAAAATATTTCTCCATCAAATGTCATATAGCTAAGGTAATAGTGCATTGAGGAGTGGGGGGAGGTTCTGGTGGGTGTTTATAGAAAAGGTCTCATTGAGGTTCTTTTAGCCATAGGGAATTGCTGTTAGAACATGAGGTGTCTTTTTTCCTCAGCAGGAGTTTACATCTTTCCTATTCTTTTGTTAAATGGATGAATTTGTTGTTTTTGCATAATCATTATCAACATTAAAAAACATACCCA
Source organism: Oostethus manadensis (assembly GCA_024372805.1). Classification (NCBI taxonomy): domain Eukaryota; kingdom Metazoa; phylum Chordata; class Actinopteri; order Syngnathiformes; family Syngnathidae; genus Oostethus; species Oostethus manadensis. The sequence continues at coordinate 613,180 of QODF01000019.1, forward strand.
TTTAAACCTTTTATGCCAATATCAGTGCACTTTTGATCAACATTTTAAGAAAATTGCAAGAATGTACATTTTACTCTGTTGGATATTGAGGAGGTTCTAAGTAGAGCTTCAAAATGCAAAAAGAAGAAATAAAGTAGAGGTGAAATAGGCTGTCTATCAGCTGATCAAATGTTTAAGAATTTAAAAACAAAAAAATGTGAATTCAATGTCATTTTCTGTCAGGTATTTAGACTGTTGTGATCTCTTAATGGCAAAGGCAAAAAAGTGTTCTCTCTTTGAATGCGGTCAATATGTTGAGCTACTTTAGCAAAGCCTCGAGGCGCACCATTGCTGCTGAGGTTGGACACAGTAAGAGAGTCGTTTGGAAGTTCCTAAAGATCCTCAAGGTTATGGAACAAAAATTGTAGACCCAAAAAAACTCACCGGTCCTGACCAGAGGATCGTTTGGCTGTCGGTCAAGACGGGGCACAATCCTCGACCAAAATGCAATCCAATAACGATCACACAGCATCGTCAAGAGAAGAATTTTAGGAAAACAAAAGGTCTTTGAAGGTCTCGTCTCCATCAACGCTACAAAACTGCTGGTTTGTAATTTGTACAAAAGCACCAAAAATGGGACATTAAAAGATGAAAGAAAGTTTGATTCTTTCCTTGACGGTCCTGCTGGCATGACAAGGGGCTCCCACCTGAGATGTTTTCCTCATGGTACAGGAGAGGGGGCGCCACCATAATTTGGCGTACTTTTTCCTTCGATTGAAAGATGGAGGTTGTGCAGGGGCGTCAGACACCGGAGGGCTATTTGGAGATGTTGCAAAGGGCATCCCCCATACCTGAAGGCCCTTGTCTGTGAGGTAAAGACTGGCTTTTTCAGCAGCACAACACTGCAGTTCACAATGCTGGGATAATCCAGTGGAATAAGCACACTCTTTTGGACCATGCTCTGTGTCCCCCTGATCTAAATCTAATCGAGAACATTTAGGGATGGATGGCAAGGGAAGTTCACAAAAAATGGACATCACTTCCAGACAGTGGATGCCCTTTGTGGAGCATCAAGCATACCCAAAACCATTTTTGAGGTCATTAACAAAATGGTGCAGCTACTTAAAATGTTGTTTCTGTTTTCAAAAGGGTTTCAGGTTTTTTTTTTTAGCTTTTTCATTTTTTTTGCATTTTTGAAACTCTACTTAGAACCTCCTTAGAATCAAACTGCAAAATTCCTGCAATTTTTTCAACAGGTCTTAAAATTGTAATCAGGTATGTTTTATCCAACATCCTTGCTATTGATGTTTCTGTTAATTAAGAAATAACTAACTACTATATACGTACATATCATGACTATGTCTTCAACATGACTATGTTTTTATGGTTGGCTTGGTGCTTTTTGCTGTGATGGACTCCAATGTTGCGCAAATCACACTGTGCAAACGTATACTGGTATCATTTTCAATGGCATGCAGTCATACTGGAATCCATCATAGGATCTTCACGGGCAAATATTGTTTAGGGTTTTAGCTTTGCATCCATGTTACATCTGGGTTTTGCAAGGCTGAATCCAGCATTTTTTCCCCAAACGCCTCCCTCCTGTGAATCAATTCCACCGGTGTATATTTTTTTTATTTTACAGCGAATGACAGCATTGGCAGTTTCGTAGAGATTTTGCTGACTTTTGAGCATTGACAGGAAGTGTTTGGGACACAGTTTCCAGAGCTTCTTTCTTGCTTGTTTCCTCGGGTCACTGGTGTGTATGAGTGTGGAATAAAATAGTGTCTCATTTGGTACAATCTCGGGTTCTCCTGCTGCAGGAACACCTCATTGTTCAGTCACACACCGTGAGTAAGGTGGTTTGGGAACACAAAGAACAGTGAGTGGAAAGAAGCAAATACATAATAAAAGACAGGCTTAGGAACTACAATATTTGACAAAACTAACCGTAAATATAAGGTCATTGGCTTTCCCACAATTACTTAAGAGGGTGGTGTAAAATGTGCAATAGACACACTGGGTGTAACTCACAGAGCAGGCGTACAATTAAGACAAGCACGTGGCGGTAGTAAATAAAGGCTGGGAACGCTGTGTGGTTACGGTCAGAAGCTTCTTTTTATGTGGACTCTGGAAAGACTTCTTTTATGGTGTACGTTTAAGGTTGGGATTTCGTCGATGCCTACTTTGTCAGATAACTTCCGCTAACAGCTCATTGGAAAAGGTACGTTTAGTTTGTAGATGCTTCATTCACTGATAAATCATTCCTGTTTTTAATTTTTCCGTATGTTATTTACTGCAAAATTGTGTGGGCAGCAGCCTGTTCCACTGACATTTTCTTCATTCAAAGGCATTTTTAAGAACAATCAGTTTTTCTAAGAAAAATGGCTCCAATTAATGAAAGAATATAGGACTGTAAAAAATTTGATTTGTATTTGGGTTTGTATTTTTAATGCTTTTATTTTTTTATTGTGTACTATATAATTTTGGGGAGGTATTCATATAAGCCTTTTTTGGCTTCTATCCTCCCCTGCACAATGTTATTGAATTGTGTTTCCTTTTTTCTTCCGTTTATGATGTACACAAATATGCGTTCATATTTTCTTTGCCCAAATTAAGCATGAAAGTGTCTAAATGAACTAGAATACAAATATCAGGCATGTAAGTGACACATTCAAAGACGTTGATGACATGTAGTATTCTACATTGGTCAGTAGGTGTCAGTAATGCTACTGTAATGTTTGGTGAGAGTTACAAGGATCAGACTTGATCACCAGAACAACAGGCTTTTATTGCAGGCTTCAAATATTTCTGGCACAATAATCCCTGAAAAATGATAATGACACAAGTAAAAACCCACGCAAAGCTGTAACGCAACTCTGACTAGACAGAAGACATTTACAGTAACAGACAGGAGTAAAAGTATTATTTCTTTCTTTAGTGGCTTGTTTACTCTTATTTTGTATACTATATTGGGTAATAGTAGGCCTGTAACGATAACTAATTTTGCTGGACAATAATTGTCCTACAAATTATTGCAGATAATCGATATATTTTTTGAGACAAATATTTCATGAATGGCATAATATTGCGAGTGCATCATATCAAAAGCAATAAACTTGAATTTCTCAAAAGTATTTAACTTTGTAATTGAAATTATTAATCTATTACAATTACAGATGCAATTGTAATAGATTTATTTGAAGTGAGCTATTTTTGTGACACTGTTATTTTGTTACCACTATTAGACAGGTAGTTCGCTGCTCTTATTTTGAAGGCCGGAAAAGTGAAATGTAATGTGTGTGTAATGTCTTTTGACTATGACTAATTAAGCCTCTTGAAGCGTGGCTGTTGTCTTTATTTCACAGACAACTTGCATGATGTCAGCGGCCAACATAAAACGCTGGCCTAGGTTAACAAGCACTACAGCACAACTCATACTGGCACACACACTCGCATTAGCATGTGCCGCAAAATAGTGCACCTAAAGGAGACTTCCGTTAACGTGTTATTAAGGCGTTAACTTTGACATCCCTAACTTCTTCCTCCCTGCTCAGGGGAGCCGGTCATGGAGGGTTGCCCTGCCTCATGCAAATGAGCCACAAAGAGTCAGACGTGATGTGTGAGCCTTTTCAGTGCCAACAAGTCAGGATGCGGTACTGAGAAGGAGTGTTTGTGAGGGCAGCTTGGCTCATGTTGAACGTTGAAATAAAAGTCTCGCCCAAAACACCACAATTACGTTTGTCAAGACATCGTCTTACCACAGGAGATCCATATTCTCATCACTCTACTCGCCTCTAACTTAAAACAAAGAGCTGTTGCTAATTTGATAAAGCCAAAAGCACATTTACAGTGTATCTGCTGTCGATCTAATTTGAGTTATCACGAATTATGTCGCCTGCTAGAGACTGGAGCACCGCAGGTTTTTTTAAATTTTCATTTATGCAGTGGCATACCAGTGTCCCAACTAATGAGTGTTTTTTAGATGCGAACCATCTCTCCACTGAACTGCTTGCTAAAATTTGAGTTACGAGCTACTATTTATGGGCTGTCAATGTGACCAAGGCTGAAGTTTAAAAAAAAAATCAATGGCCCATATTTCCAAAATTGATATCCCTTCCTTTCCCTTCCCATAAAATTTGATGTCGCTATCGTTGTAGTCGCATATGGAATCATTTACCACAAACAGATTTACATTAAAGATGTCCCGATTCACATTTTTTGGCATTCGATTTTTTTTATAGTCCTGCCGAATCGAAGAGCTCGGCCATCCAGGAGGAGCTCGGAGTAGAGCCGCTGCTCCTTCACATCAAGAGGAGCCAGTTGAGGTGGCCCGGGCATCTAGTCCGGATGCCTCCCGTGCTCCTCCCTGGTGTGGTGTTTCGGGCAGACCTAGGACACGCTGGAGGGACTATGTCTCACAGCAGGCCTGGGAATGCCTTGTTGTCCTCCCGGTGGAGCTGGAAGAGGTCGCCGGAGACCGGGAAGTCTGGACTTCCCTACTGAGATTGCTGCCCCAGCGACCCGGACACAGATAAGCAGAAGAAAATGTAAAATAATGGAATGGCAACCAAAGTATTGCTGAACACAAACCTTTGTGAGTCAGGTCCCTAATACAATAAAAGATAAAAAAAAAAGTCCATCTAATAAAAGACAAATTTGGAAAAAAATGGGTGTGCAAAATACTTTTAGGGTAGGACTAATTATTTGAAATCAATTTGTGGTGTGATTTTAAAAATATGATTTTTTTTAAACAAACTCTTTTCAAAGCAAAATTTATTGACGGCCCCATGGCCCTTAGCATAAACAACCAGCGGTTAGAGCAGCACTTCCTGTGTGAGATCCCTGTAGCATGACAGAGCAGTCCGGGCACAGTGAGGGGGAACTACCGCTGTAGCTACATGGCAGGATATCTAACATCCAACGTGAAACTAACTTCACCACGGTACACCGCACACATGTCAACATGGTGGTGTAACGTTTTCCTTTTTTTCCGGGTGGCGGGAGTTGAGTGGCAACCAGCTTTACGACGCATTATTGCACCTATCATGTCATGAGTGTGGCCCAGAGTAATAAACGTTATACGGAAACCGAATCAGCCCTGTCTCGTGACGGAAGCCGATTTAATCCCATTTTCAAATCACAGCGAATCCTAAAGTGCAAATGATAATATCCATACTTATTATAGATAAGAACCTATTTCTTCAATTAAATGTGATTAATTATGCGTTAACTATGGACAAAAAATTTGATTACTTGCGATTGAATATCCATTGATAGCCCTTGTTTTAATTTGTATAAAATTAAATGCCTACAGCAGTGACCGTACCAGTAATAGATGATGCCACATTATCACTAGTTGCCACGCCGATAAAAGAGTACAGAAATATTGCTTTTGTATGCAACCAGTGGAATAGGTTTGGACACCCTTGCTGTTGGCCATTTTATCTCCTCTGCCTTCCCACATGATATCATCTTGATTATTGTAAATGATAGTTCAAAGCTATGTTTACGTTGCTTACATTTGTGTCTAGTTGCGCTTGACTGGTCTACAAGAAAAAAAAAATTAACACCAAATCGCAAAGACTATGAGTCAGCGATTACCCACAATTTTCAGAATTTTTCCTTCCATATAAGATATCTACGATATTGTTTTAAACGTTTTCTTTTTCGCAGTTTCATCACCCACTATCAGTGTTTGAACTCCGGCAGTTATCTCTCACTGCAGCCTTTTTGTAGATGATTTAGTACTGTTCCTTTCACTGGTGTTGGCAGATGACCCTTATTTTGGGGAGGCAGGATATTTCGAAGTAGATCAAGTCTCTTCTGCCTTTGCTTTGTTTGCTCTTCATTCTGGTTGTAAAAAAATATCCAGAGCTGTTTTCTCCTTTGGCATTGGAGATGAAGACCAGTGTTAGGAGTTCCAGCGTTATTGTTTTGCAGTAACGGGTCATTACGCACTGATATCTAACAACTGTTATCCTCTCTGCGGCTTGCTCACAGAAATGTGACATTTTTGAACGATGATAACATATTCACAGATATAAAAACTGGGAATTTTAAAAGTAATTGCCTGCTGGCCATCTAGTTTCATCACTAATCGCCAAATTGTAACCATCTTGCCAAATTCTTTACATAAATTGATGTTTGGCACGGTCCGGAGAGAATTGGTTCATTTTCATGTATAAAGGTATCGTTGATCATGGTGATTGCAAATAAGCAAGCAATCTGTTTAACCGGTCCTGACAACTGTTTTAAGTCATCAGTAAAGGTCGTTACATTCCCATCCTCTCATCCTAATCATAAAGCTACATTTTGCACTATTGGATCTTAAGGCGGTTCTAAGTAGAGCTTCCAAATGCAAAAAGAAGATTTGAGAAAGAGACAAAAAATATATAAGCAATTTCTGGACTTAGTAATGAGTAGCTGCACCATTCTTGTTAATCACCTCATATATTGGTTTGGATATGATGCCAGTGTTTTCCAAGTGGGAATTTTTTTCGTGGTAATGAAGATGGCTTCACAAAGAGCATCTACTGGTTGCAAAATTGTAAACTTCCCTTGCGATCCATCCCCAAATTGGATTTAAATGAGGGGAACATGCAAAGTGGGTTTATTTTTCTGGAAGAAGTCTTTGTCAAGCAAGCATTGTGAACCAATGTTGTCCTGTTGAAAAACCCAATCATCAATACACAGATGAGGGCCTTGAGTCATGAGGGATTCCCGTCCTCATAGCCTGCTGCTGTTCGACACCCTGCCCAGCTCCATTGGAGCGAACAAAAATCACCCCAGAACATGATGGGGACCTGTCCACATTTGACTTCTAACTTTGATATAATTTTGAACAAATGATGAAGCTCCTAGTTCTTTTAATGCTTGTTTGCAATAAATTGCTTCCTTAAACATGGTTTTTTTGTTTTGCATTTTGAAGCTCTACTTAAAACCTCCTTAAAATCCAACTTCTTGCAATTGTTCAACTGATCTTGTGTATTGTCTATTTACCGCCGTTACTTTTGGTTTACGTCTCCAGCACTGTTGTCTTCTGGTTTATTAGGATCTAATACACTTGCTAGTTTGTTTTCCTTCGTCCCCTTAATCTGATACCAAACTCACTTCAGTATTAAGGAAGTTCCAGCAACTTTCAAGGTGAGGTATTAAACTGTCGCTCCTTATTGTTTTAATGTTGTCTAAAGACAAATGCTGTGATCAGGAACAATCTTCTCCCTGAGATTCTGGACTGCTGTGGGGAAGATGAAACATTTTGTCACAAATCTTTGCGCTTGAAACTCCTTTTGTATTGCTCACCGTCTTATACTTGTTTTAACTGCCGTTAGCATGCACAGCTATGTTCACCATTAGGAAGATATTGTAGTGTCGGAGGGAGTGGCCGTGGGACTTCCCAGCATGCTTTGAGGGCATTTTGTAAATAGTGTCAGTCCGGTGTTTATTGTTGTTCATTGTTGTTTTAACAAATCATAGAGACATTTCATCATTGGATGGGGAATTCCTACCATCCATCTTCCATTGCTTAACCTGTTCAGGGTGAGGTGTGAGCTGGAGTCATTCCCAGCTGACATCACCTTGAACTGGTGACCAGTCAATGACGGGACACATGTAGACAAACAAAACATTCACACCTTCACGGAGAGTGAAATGAACCCATGCTGGCTGCACTATTCAGAAATAAATGCATTCCAACAATGCGAACAACACAATGTTGTGTGTAATGAAATCAATAAATACATTGTTTGTTCCATGAGCCAATATTTTCATCATCCTAAAACAATTTGATTTAGATTGAGTTCCATACCTTTGTGTTTGTCCACATCTAATACAGCTCAGCTTTTTTTGGTTCTTTTTGTTTCTTTTCTTGTGAGAAGAGGACATTTTTCATAAAAAAGCAGCCTTCCTTCCCCCCCCCCCCAGGGTTTTACGGGCCTTTTTTGAGAATGTCGCAGCCTTTAATGCCTGATTTCACGGGAGCTTTTCCAATTTAAAAACTGCAGCGGATGTTGCAGAAGAGTTTAATAGGATAGATACAGATTAATGAAGAAATATTGAAGTACAAATAAGAACGAGAACTGTTCGCCTAAGCGTCTTAGCACACAAAATAATTACCATAACTGAAAACATTTATCATTTAGTCAGCATACAGTAGTGTTTAAAATAACAGCAGTCTAATGTGACTAACCAGATGAATCACTGTTATAAGTATATTTTTATTGCTAGATGGCAAACAAGTTACCAGTAGGTGCGGTAGATTCTCAGAAAACAAACAAAATCCAGGCCGCAGACAGTTTGTGAAATGACCCCCAAACTCTCAATTCAAGCCACAGTGAAGACAGTGAAGCATGGTGGTGCAAGCATCATGATATGGGCATGTTTCTTCTACTATGGTTTTGGGCCTATTTATCGCATAGCAGGGATCATTGATCAGTTTGCATGTATGTTGTATGTCAACATACTTTAAGAGGTCATGTTGCCTTATGCTGAAGAGAACATGCCCTTGAAATGGCTGTTTCAACAAGACAATGACCCCAAACAAACTTGTAACCTGCAAAATCTTGATTCCAAACCAACCAAATAAATGTTATGGAGTGGTCATCCCATTTCCTGGGTGTTTTTAAGGCAAAACCAAGAAATGTTAATGAATTGTGGAACGTTGTTAAAGAATGTTGGAGTGGAATAACAGCTGAAAGGTGCCACAAGTTGGTTGACTCCATGCCACACAGATGTAGCAGTTATAGAAAAACTGTGGTCATACAACTAAATATTAGTTTAGTGATTCACAGGATTGCCAAAAAAAGTTTGGACCAAATAGTTTTGAGTTTGTAAAGTCAACATGAGACACTGCTATTTTTTTGAACACACCCTTTTCAACTAATTGCACAATTGTACAGCCTTAAGAGCGTGCATATAATGAATGCTGGGTCTTCTTCTGGGTTTTCTGAGAATCTACTGCACCTACTGGTAACTTGTTTGCTATGTACCATAAAAAATATGCTAATAAGAGTAATTCATCTGGTTAGTCGCATTGGACTGCTATTATTTTGAACACTACTGTACCTGTATTCCTCATGCAAAATCATTAAGCTCAAATTTCATCAGAAATTTTACAAATGTGACAAATAGTGCTGCAAATTGCGTTTTTTTTTAGTCGATTAATCTGAAGCTTGTTGGTTTGATTAGTCAAGTAATCAGTTAGCCCCTAGAACAGAGGTCACCAATACACTGCCAGGGGCACCAGGTTACCTCCCACAACCACATGAGGTACCTGCAAGCCTGCTTTTCATTCAGGGTTTCAGTTAATTTGAGAATACTGGAATGAAACACATTCAGAAATTTGACTAGTGCATACCAGCATTTTGTTTCGGTAAAACAAGCATGTTCGATTTGTTTGGGTTGAAATAGGATATGATAATAAATGTGACAAAAATGAGTAGCTCTTGACCATTACTATTTTGTAATTGTAGCTCCCGCAAGAAAAATAACATTGGCGACGGCCACAGCCCTAGACCAACCAAATCAGTACAAAGCAAACGTAACAGTTTGTGGTCTGGTGCGTAGCTGTTTTCCAGTGTCAAAGCTGTTGTGTAGGAATATTTTGTTTTGCCTAAACTTCAAAGATCATAGGTGTGTTTTTATGGATGACTAAGGAAAGGAAACATTATTCACATCAGAGACATAAATCAATGAATTTTTACATTTTATAATTTAAAAAAACAATGAATCAAATACCAAAATACCAGAGGTGGGAGTAAGTCACTCATGTACAAGTCACAAGTAAGCACCAAGTCCTTACCTTTAAGTTACAAGCAAGTCCGCGTAAATTGATATATAAGAACAAAGCAAGTCAAGTCGAGTCACTGCTCTTTGTCAAGCAAGTCAAGTCACTGCTTTTTGTCTGCAAGTTGTGTCAAGTCATACACGTTTTAATTAGGCCAGTTTTACAGATTGAAAGTTTAAAAATAGGTACTACAAATACAAACAACTAGTAGGGCCAAACAGAGCTGAGTTACAAAAAAACAAAACAAATACAGTAAATGAAGTAATAAATCAAATTAGTTGCCCTGATAACTTAAGATTTTGAGATTAAAGTCGTAACATTAAGATATTTAAAGACGTAATTTTATGAGATTTAAAGTGGTTATTTTAAGTGTCATTGCATCCTACGTAGGGAAACTAGAGCATAGTTGTTAAGTGGGGAGGGTAACTTTCCTCTGGACTCAGGCAAGCTTTTATTTATAACGGCCGGCAAAACAGAGTATTTGGGTACAAACAGGTTAGCTTGAGTTAGCATCATGATTAGCATCATCTCACCATTACCCTCACGTATCCCGCTCCTCCACATAAAGCTAACTTTTCATAGCTGCCTCGGACAATGAGGGAAACTTTCCTCTGGCTTCAGACAATCTTTTATTTATAACCAGACAGCAAAACAGAGCAGTTAAAACCAGGTTAACAATAGCTAGCATTGTCTCACTGCTACGCTGCAATACCCCGCCCCTTCATATACGACTCCCCTGTTCGTAGCGGTCCTAGGCAATGCCAATAAAATAAAGTTATGACTTTTATACCGGTAAAGGTACGTTTTTACTCTCGGAATATGACAATCTTTTCTTGTAAACATATAACATTATTGTCGTAAATGTACCAATTCATTCTCGAAATATTGATGATTCTAAAGCTTCATTTAACAGGTATTGTCCGAGAAAGCTATAAACACAAGGGACTTGTGTGACGCTTGACCTGGGTCAAAGGTTATAGTACGACTTTTTTCTCGTAATGTTTTTTTAACTATTAGAACGTCAAAGTCAAGTCGAGTCTTTTTTGAACATTTGTAAAGCAAGTCAGTGTCTCTCGTCACGATCATCAAAGCAAACGAGTAACGCTGGGAACACAGAGTGTAGGAAGGATTGCAAGGTTGATAGTGTGCCTTTCCGTGTATATATCCGATGTTACACCTGTGGCTTTAAATTTGGTGGTTGCAACTTACTTTCAGGTGCGCTAAATAGTCCGGAATTAATTATACTTGTCGGTTAATCACTGCTTAGACAATTTAGCACATAGTTTCACGCTCATTCATGGCGCATATCGAATTAAATAACATTTCATAACACAAATGTTAAAAATAGGGATGACCCCAATCCTGAAGATCGGATCAGGACATCCCCAGTTAAAAAGTGTTTTTACTTGCATTAGCTGTCTGTATCAAAAAAATTTCACATATGTTTGGTAGTCGAAAAGCGCTTACCAGCTGTCAACTTTCCTTCATGTTCCAACACATTGTACATGGTTTAGCCATTTCATGGAGAACGGTGTGGAACTGCTGAGCGTCATTTTTGCTTTTTTGTTGGTAAAGGACAGACATGATCACACACGTTGGCATACGAGGGTTGCATTCAGGAACAAATTTGATCATCCAAAACGACACCGATTGGCCAAGACTTGTGAGGAATTTTGTGGGTATTGCGAACACACAACATTGCAAAATCCTGAGGGGGTGTGACTTTCTTTTTTTTTTTCTTCTTTTTTTAATTAAATCATCTTTTGAAGCTGAACATGTTTTTGATGATGGTCTTTTCCTCCTTCCTTTTTCTTCTTCTTGATCTTCATAGGTCCCATTACAAAGAAACACTCTGATGATTTAAGTGATAGTGACCGCGCAGCAGATGAAGGTATTTTCTACTAACAAAATGGTTTGCATGAATTATAAAACCAATACTCTCAACCCCCAACCCCTCACCCCCACCCCCATATTTTCTTTTTTCTTTTTTTTTTTGCAGTTCCTGTCATTTTTTTAAGCAATGGGATTTTTTTCTTGTTAAAACTCTTTTGAGGCTGAATATGTTTTTTGCTTTTCAGCTTTTTGATTTTGAGATTTACATGTCAAAATAGATGTCTTTGACAATGTAACTTGTCTTGTTCTTACTTTTTTCCTATGTTGCATCAAGTTTTGTAAATATGAATCACAGCACCTCGTAACATGTTTTGCATGGCATCCATTATCTATTTCATCTTAGATATTCCAATAGTAATGACTGGCTTGCACTCGTAGTAATTAGATGTTGAAATTGGAGGCATTTGTACTATAAATGCTGTCTTAAAGGGATAGTCACGTCTCATTGTTGGTGGTTTTCATCAGTAAGTGTTGATTTCAAGGGATAGTTGGGATTTATTGACATGAAGTTGTAGGACATCCCCATCGTTAGTATAGTACGTAGCTCGGCTTTACTTTTCTCTTTTGTCGTATTAATGCGCGCTATTGTCTGTCTTTATCACCTAAACAACAACGGACAGCCAATAGCGCACATTAATACGACGGAAGAGAAAAGCAAAGCTGAGCGATTTGTGAGGTCTGAGTTTTATAGGAGGCATGTTTGTCTTGCGAAGATATTACTCTTTTGAATGCATATTGTTTCGAAAAGCAGAATCTTTTACTGATGTGATTTCAGCCAGATCTATGTTCTTCATTACCAAAAATCCAACTAGAATTGGACTGACGGGACAAATTGGGGGGTAAGTCACTTTTGATGTACTACACTAATAATGGGGATGTCATACAACTTTCCCCCCAACTATCCCTTTAAGTCAACAAGTACTGATGAAAACCACCAACAATGACAAGTGACAGTGTTCAATGCCATCACCTTAGAGTTCAACCAAGTTTTCTTGGCAGGCCTGAGCACTGGATGCTGAATTTACATGTATTCACATTTTATTGGAATAAAGTGCAACAAACATTTGAGGTTGAATTAACAATCAATGAAGTAACATCTTGAATTAAATCAAGAGTCTGATTAATTATATCTGATAAAACGCAACAAACTTTAATGCGGTGCTTCATTCACGTCTCTACCCCAAGTATTAAAGAAGTTAGAGCAAATTTTGTAATAGTTTCATTAGATGTGAATGAAATTTCATCTGCAGATAGATAGTAAACTGATATCTTACATACCATTTACAATTTGTCCCCAAACTCCAATCTACGAGGCTTCATGTTGGACTTAATTTTTGATGTGGTCCAAAACTTAGTGTAAATCAGATACTAAATTAAAGAGGAAGAAGTCGTCTACTTAACAAACTTCTATACCAATGAAAACACCCCATATCCTATGAAAAAATTGCAGTTATGAGGACGTCCACACAGACTCCCTTACCGGAGCGCGCAAGCTCAGCTTTACGCTTTAGCATCCGTGCGCCCCAGTCAACAGGAATGACTAATCAACTTACGCCAAATCAAACTGTTACGAGTAACGTCTTTATCATTAAAATTACTAAAAAAAACATCCATATAAAGCCTGCCATGCTTAAATTTTATGTTTTATTTTCTAGTATCAATTCAGCAGATTAATTCACTTTTAAATGATGCTAGATCGTCTGGAAATAAACTATTGATTTTACTTTCATGTAATAAAAAGGTGTGAATTTGGAGTTAAAATCTCACATAAATATATATATATAT
>QODF01000019.1:626937-679401 GCA_024372805.1 Oostethus manadensis
CCCCGCCTCTCGCCCAAAGTCTGCTGGGATGGGCTCCAGCATCCCCGTGACCCTAATGAGGATAAGCGGTATAGAAAATGAATGAATAAATATATATATAAATAAATATAAATATATATATAAATTAAATATATATATATAAATATGAATATATATATATATTTATATGAGATTTTAACTCCAAATTCACACCTTTTTGTGTGTGTGTGTGTAAATGTATATATATATGTATATACAGTATGTTCGTATACAGCATATATGTATATGCAGTATATATATACATACATTATATACATATTTTTACTGTATGTATATATGTATATGCATACCGTATATACATATATACTGTATTTGTATGTATAGTATATACATTATGTAAATATGTACTGCATATATATATGTATATACTGTAAGTATATATATGTGTGTGTGTTGTATTGGTCTACAAACTAAATACTAAGACACTAAAGACATTTTGTTACAAATGATGCTTGTTCAATATGGATATTTCTAATAATAGACATATGCGTGACCTGTCATTCCAAAGCTTACGGCCAATAGAAATCGAGCCCGCCTCCAAATGTCAGCTTGATTAGAAATTCACCCAGAAGATGTCATGTCAACAGGAAGTTGCATTTCATGGGTCTATCATAGGGAAAGCCAGTCATTGTTAGGGGGGAAGTCCTTTCTGTGTAACAGCAAACAATGGACTAGCATAAAAAGTGGCCCTTCACTCATATGAAACAATGTTACGAAGCGATAACAGCAAAGGTAAGGCAAGATTCATCATCATAAACACCCAATTTTGCACTGTTTTGTCGTCATGTCCAGTGAGTGTTAGCGGTATTATTTTAGGAATAATACCTGCTCTGTTTGGAGAGGCTAACTTTACCTTCAAGCTAGGTGACATTTATGATATAAATATTATGATTTATGGACTTACTAATAACATATGCTGGTCTCTATAGTGTTGGCTTTTAGTCAGACAGTTGTTCATTTTACTGTTTGTAGTTTGAATCTTCCTAAAATTGTTTTTGCTGAGTTTTTGTCTGACGTTGCTTGCATTATATAGATGTGTAGCATGTGTATTGTAATAATGACAATTCATTATTTTTAATACGACAATACAGCTTAATCCTTACTGTGGTATTTGAGGCACAAGAAGTTTAACACTCAAATATGATTATTTTGTCAAAGTTGTATTCATATACACACTTAGGACTGTAAAACGTTACTTTAAACAATGATACAAATAACTGATTTATGATTGCACACTTAAGTTCCTTTTGATATTTTTTTTAAATGCGATTAATACATGTACAGCAGTGTTCAAAATAATAGCAGTCTAATGTGACTAACCCGATGAATTACTGTTATTAGTATATTTTATTGCTACACAGCAAACAGGTTACCAGTAGGTTCAGTAGATTCTCAGAAAACAAACAACCAGGCATTCATTATATGCACGCTCTTAAGGCTACGTAATGGGGCAATTAGTCGAAAGGGTTGTGTTTACAAAAATAGCCATGTGCCATTCAATCAGTGATCAATTTAGTGGAAAAACCAGGTGTGAATCAGGTGGCCCCTATTTAAGGATGAAAGCAGAACTTGTTGAACATGCATTTCTTTTTGAAAGCTTGAGGAAAATGGGTCGCTCAATACATTGTTCAGAAGAACAGCATACTTTGGTTAAATCTTTGATTGGAGAGGGGAAAACCTATGAAGATGTGCAAAAATTGTTGATGGCTGAAAAATTGTTGAAAAATGTATGGTTGTTCAGCTAAAATGATCTCAATTGCCTTAAAATGGAGAGCAAAACTAGAGTAACGTGGCAGAAAACGGAAAACAACTATCAAAATGGATCAAAGACTAAGCAGAATGGCAAAGGCTTAGCCAATGATCAACTCCAGGATGATCAAAGACAGCCTGGAGTTACCTGTAAGTACTGTGACACAAGACGTCTTCACACAGATGTGAATATTAGTTACAAATAATAATAGTAATAAATAGGAGTTTAGTGATTCACAGGATTGCCAAATCCTTGAAACAAAAAAAGTTTGTACAAAATAGTTTTGAGTTTGTAAAGTCAAAAGCAGATACTGTTATTTTTTTGAACACCCTCCTTTGAAGTAATTGCCCAATTTAACAGCCTTACGAGGGTGCATATCATGACTGTTGGGTCGTGTTTGTTTTCTGAGAATCTACCACACCTATTAGTAACTTGCTTGCCAAATAGCAATAAAAATATACTAATAACAGTCATTAATCTGGTTAGTCACATTGGACTGCTATTATTTTGGACACTACTGTATGTCATGTAGTTTGGAGAAACTAGAAGTGCATGCATGTACAACAACGTCCTATCGACCTCGGGGAAAAACTGGTGGAATATTAATATTAAAAAAAGGTGGCAGTGATATCATTAACAACTGGCCAGATTAGACATGTGTTTATCTACAGGGGCATGTGCATGGCAGAATGCGCTAGGCATAAGACAAAAGTGAGTTTTTTTTCCCGTGACGTTAGACACAATGAAATTAAGGGCGTATTGATACATTGGTGCACTTAGGGGCGATTCTTCCTCTCCGCTGGCCTGTGTTGACTCTGATCATTCACACGGCAGCCCGTTTACATGTCCCACATCATTATAATACAATTTCCCTGACTTAAGTCCGGTTTTATTTTGAGTCGCGTTTTCTCTAAAAAACAAAATGCAAAAAGGACGTGTCTACTTCATTGTCTTTGTGACAAAATAACCAGGTCTGTCTTGAACTAAGGATTTTCATAATCGAATATGATTCATTAGATTTTGACTATTGTCGGATTTTTCCTCCTCAAAGAAAAACATTCAGATAAACAAATAAACGTGGTAAGTGTGGAACAACAGTACCTTGCTTTACTTAGTGACACAGAAAACAGTTCACATAGGTGCAGAGTCCTCCGCTTTTGGTCTTGCATGTTTCAGCCCCTGTCCTATCAGTACCCCGGTGTTTAGTCGTTTATCTTAGCTTGTATTCCTCCTCCTTTGTTTAAGTTTTCGACGCCTCTTGCAAGCATTTCCGCCCAGCTTGGTGGTGTGTGTAGGCTTTTATTACTATTCTGGAAATCTCCGGGATGAGTCAAAGATCGATGATAAAAATTTTAGCACTGCAAAATACAATATTCAAAAGCTGTTTTCGAGTGTACGATGTTAAACCCGACCGGATATGAGCAATGCTACGAAACTGTGTAATGGAATCGTCAAATTCTAAGACACCCCCTAAAAATAAGTTTTTTTTTACATGGACTTGGAGCTGTTGTGGCAACAAATGGTTTATTTTTGACCAAATGAATCTGCAAAGAAAAACAATCCAAATGAGAACTTGTTTGTTATAAAATAGTAATAATGAACAATATGCAAAACAAATTGTGAGATTCCAATTTACAACCAGCCCCATTCTTTAAGCATTTAGAGGACCAGCTCTGACTATTTTTTAAAGGGAAAACTATGAGGAATTGCCTTGTTAAAACAAACCTGATTCCAACTCAGGTCATTTCCGGTTTGAATCAATTGGGTCAATTAAAAGTGTAAGGTTCTTCTATGTAAACAAGCCATCCATCCATCTACCTACCGTTTAAGTTTGCATTCATTACCCAACAGTACCGGTGGTCATTGAGTTATAATTGAGCTCCGCTCCTCAAGTGGTGGAGTTTCTTGTGGTCTTGTAAGGGAAGGATGGTATGTGATATTCACAGATAGATTGGTAAAGCGTCCGCACTGATGTGGTGACAGACTGTCGCGGTGAAGACAGTAGAGTCCAAATGTGAATTCTACCGGCAATTTACCGAATTGCGCCTGGATCCTCACCCTTTTGTCTGCCTTATTTTTAATGGTGAGGAGCTCAGTCACCCAAGACAGATTCAGAGTTAGCCTGACCAAGGCCTGGAAAATGTGGTGGTCTTAGTAGGTGTGCTTTCAGGTAGATGTTAGATGTCGGTTCCCTGTTACAATGCAAAAACAAAACCAGAAAATGCAACCCAGAAAATCCACAAAAGGTTCAGTCGAGCCAACTGGACACTTCCGTTCTATTGGGAAAAATGCCCACGAACGAGTTGTTTTGCCACCAGCCAGGTCCACAACCATCACTGTGCAAGAGGGTCGTTCATGGGCCACACTAACCGCCACAATAACAATCGGTAGGGACCAACAACAGGGGGCACACCAACCGAGAACATATAAAAGGGGAACTTCACTCCTGAAGTTTGGAACTGAATAAGCTTTATGAAATAAAGGAAGAGAAAAAGAGTCCAGTTGCTGATAATCTACACAGACATGCAACTGAAAAAAAATCTGGCAAATGGTCAGGGGATGTATTAAAAAATATACAGACAATGAAATAAACATAATATACCAACTAACTTGTGGAAAAGGTGATCCAGTCCTTGGAAAAATGCACCCATCATAGCTCTAAGGATGAATGTTGAAAACCCATTGTGCTCACCTCCACAAACAAACCTTGCTTTACCTCAAATAATATCTATATTGCAGAACGGTTGATGATTTACTGATGTCGTCTCGTCAAGACTCCACAATGTTCACATTTTCCATTTTACCACCAGCAATCATCTGCTCACTAGACCGCATTGCCTTAGAGTTTCCAAACTTCTTGGCTTGACAGGTAATAATAATAATGGTGGATTGGATTTATATTAGGGATGGCCCGATGCACCGTTTTTGGCTTCCGATTCGATAAGATGTTTTAGTAGTCTTCTCGATTCAATACCATCCTTTTTTTTTAATAATAAGCTTTTGTTACAAACATGAATTTGTGGAATTCAATATTGTTATTAAAATAGTTCTTCATAGCATTAACAATAATGCAACCAAAGTATTGCTAAATACAACAACATTTTGTGAGGCAGGTCCCTATCCAAAAAAAGATCCAATAAAAGGCCATCCAATAAAATATAAAATTGGAAAAAATGGGTGTGTAAAATAGTTTTATGGTAGGTCTAATCATTTGACATGGTTATAGATTAGACCCTTTTCAATGCAGTAGTATTTTTTTTTGACGGTTCCTAGTATGAATTGGAACATCCCTAATTTTTATAGGGTTTTTCAAGATACCCAAAATAACTTTACAGTGAAAACCCATTATTTAATCACTTTGCAGTCAAACACTGGTGGTGGTTCAAACCGCCAGCCCTTTGGTTTCTGGACGTACCTTGTGAGACACTGCTGCCAACACATTGGCGGATGTATGTCAAAGAATGCTCATTTTTTATTCATATCACAATCTAGCTTCCACTGCTGTGTTTCCTTCTTCCTGTACGTGGTGAGATGAATGAGTCTCCACAAGCTGGGTGCACAAAATGTCTAAACAAATGCTAAATTAAGACCAAGGTGTCCTACAGTGCAGATATTATATCTCTGGCTGCCATTATCAGTAGCAGACCTAATCAGATCTTTTACCCTCCTCTATCTTTAGACATAAGGGAGAGTGGAAGCCCCAAGCCAGTGATGGTTTTCATCCACGGTGGATCCTACATGGAAGGAACTGGGAACCTGTTTGATGGCAGCATCCTGGCAAGCTATGGCAATGTGATTGTCATAACAGTCAATTACCGCTTGGGTATTCTAGGTAAGAATCTTGCCATACTACAGCTAGCTGGCATTTGAACTTTCACCAGCTAGTATATATGTGAGACTGGTTAGCTAAAGTTTGTATACCTATGGACAATGTAGAGTCTTCTTCCCAACATGCACAGTTTTGGAATGGAAGCTGGAGTAACTGGAGAAAACCCACGCATGCACGCATGGCACCGGGGTTCTAAATATTTCCACAAGCCAAGCCTTTGTGAACTGGACTGCAGCTAGCCAAGATGAACTAAAAAAAGTGCCAATGCAGGAAGAGCTGTGTTGAGGATAATCAAATCAGTGGCAAATCCCATTTTTGAATGGGTCTGGCACAAACTTGTCATTAGGATCAATTAGACTCAAGAGGAGCAAACCATTTTGTACACCTTTTTTACTTAACTGAATTAATTAGATGGACCGTTTGCCTCAATTAGAGAAGATTAACATTGCCTTTCTCTGGCATTGCAGGTTTCCTGAGTACTGGTGACCAGGCAGCCAAAGGGAATTACGGCTTATTAGACCAAATCCAGGCTCTTCGGTGGACCAGTGAGAATATTGCAGCATTTGGCGGCGATCCATTACGTATTACTGTGTTTGGATCAGGGGCTGGAGCCTCCTGCGTCAACCTTCTTACACTGTCTCACTACTCTGAGGGCAACCGCTGGAGCAACTCAACCAAAGGTAGAACCTGTAAGCCAGGGGTGTTCAAAGTGCAGCCCGGGAGCCATTTTGCAAATATTGACTGTTTTTTATCGGCCCGCACATTCTACAAATTTTAATTTTCCAATAAAAATTGCAAACAACAAACACTACACAAGAACCATATCATGGATGCACTGGGACGCATCCTCGATGAAGTATCCTGGGATCATTCGGTGTTTCGGGTCTTGCAACATCACACATGACGTATTGAAAGAGCTCTGTTTATAATTTATTCTTATTTAAAACTGTAATGTTAGTCCAGACTTTTTTACTTTGCTTTCCAAATTGTATCATCACCAGCATTATTCTGTTTGGATTCTATTTGTGAATATATGAAGACCATATGGGTTGATTATAGCGGTAACTTTGAAGACCCATTACAGATGGTATCCATTAACCTTCGTCCCCCAAGAGAATGATTGGATCTCTTCCAAATCCATACCGTTTGACAGATGGCTGTTGTATAAAAAAGAGTGAGAACAATTGTGTTTTCATCACACGGGGATGGGTGGAGCTTCGCAGCAATAGATTGAGTCGGGCCATCAACCGTCATCAACTATTACAGCTTCACTGCCGATGACTGATTGATGACACGTTGATGTATTGAATGATGTAGTGAATAATAATAACACAGGGGTGTCCAAACATGTTCCATGGAGGGAAATGTTTTCAAGAAAAAAACTGCATCTCAGCTTTGATATAAGTAAAAAGTCTTTTAGAATATGTCTTATTTCTATTAATAGTTTAACTTTATTCCTGTAAAATTACAGTTGATTTTAAATTTTGTTCTACTGTTGTTGTTTTGTTTTTTTAATTGTATTTGTGAAATGGCCCTAGGTTGCAAATTGAACACCTCTTTTTAACACCCAATTGTGCCCAGTTTCCGCTTGCGTGATTAATCTTTAAGGTGTTTTTTTTTTTTTTTTCCTTTCTCCACTTCCAACATTTTAGGCCTTTTTCAGAGGGCCATTACCCAGAGTGGCACAGCGCTCTCAAGTTGGGCTGTTAGCTTCCAGCCGGCTAAGTATGCGAGAATGCTGGCCCGCAAAGTGGGCTGCAATCTTGAGGACACGATAGAACTCGTGGCGTGTCTTCAGAGGAAACATTACAAAGAGCTGGTGGATCAAGACATCCAGCCAGCTCGCTACCACATCGCCTTTGGACCTGTCATTGATGGCGATGTCATCCCTGATGACCCCCAGATACTCATGGAGCAAGGTACAACAATACGTTACGGACCTAAATCGAGTGGAACCTTGGTTAGTGAGTTTCAGAAAGTCAGATTGTAACCAACACATACTCTAACTAAATCATTTTTTTTCATAAGAAATAATGTAAATCCAAATAATTAGTTCCAGAAAGCCAGAAATCATTCATTCATTCATTTTCTGTACCGCTTATCCTCATTAGGGTCACGGGGATGCTGGAGCCTATCCCAGCTGGCTTTGGGCGAGAGGCGGGGTACACCCTGGACTGGTCGCCAGTCAATCGCAGGGCACATATAGACAAACAAACATTCACACTCACATTCATACCTATGGACAATTTAGAGTCGCCAATTAACCTAACATGCATGTTTTTGGAATGTGGGAGGAAACCGGAGTACCCGGAGAAAACCCACACACGCACGGGGAGAACATCCAAACTCCACACAGAGATGCCCAACGGAGATTTGAACCCAGGTCTTCCAGATCTCCTGACTGTGTGGCCAATGTGCTAACCACTCAGCCACCGTGCGGCCCAAAGCCAGAAATGTTAGCACAAATGTTTAAAATGCAAATAAATACATATAAATGATGAATGAATAGGATAAATGAGCATTTAAAGGTACTTTGGTTGAAGACGTGGAAGTGTGGCAGCGAGATCACCACAAACGACAATTTCTTGTTTTATATTGATACACTACTGTATACTGCTCTATTGTTCAGACTTTGTACTATTTACTTCTTACCAGTAAAGCATTTTTAATATGCTTAAACGCTTACACGATGTATAGCCTAGCAACATTATTTACTTTTTTTTAATATGTTTTTTCAGGTGAATTCCTGAACTATGATATTATGCTCGGAGTGAACCAAGGGGAGGGCCTTAAATTTGTGGAGTTGATCGTGGACAATGAAAACGGCGTTCAGGCCAACGACTTTGACTATGCCGTGTCCAGCTTTGTGGATGATCTTTACGGCTATCCGGAGGGTAAAGACGTACTCAGAGAGACCATCAAGTTTATGTACACCGACTGGGCTGATAGGCACAACCCGGAGACACGCAGGAAGACACTGCTGGCCCTGTTCACTGATCATCAGTGGGTGGCACCAGCTGTTGCCACGGCTGACCTGCACTCCAGCTTTGGGTCACCCACTTACTTCTATGCTTTCTACCACCACTGTCAAACAGAACAGGTGGGTCCTCTGGCAGCCTTTGTGTACATCTGTAAAATGAAGTATTGTTACTCCAGGAGAAGTATCCATTATGTATTTGTTATGTTTTTTTCTGTCAGTAAAAAAGGTTCCCTGCCTGCTTGCCATACATATCTAACAAAATGACTCTTGTTACTCATAAGGTGCCAGCGTGGGCAGATGCTTCTCATGGAGATGAGATCCCATATGTGTTTGGGCTGCCAATGATTGGACCAACTGAGTTGTTTCCCTGCAACTTCTCAAAGAACGACGTGATGCTCAGTGCCGTGATGATGACATATTGGACAAACTTCGCCAAAACCGGGTATACATGTGCCAATGTTGTCATCCTTCGTCCATGTTTCCTCTGCATACACGCAACTAAAATATAAACGCAACATTTTTGTTTTTGCTCCAATCTTTCATGAGCTGGATGCAAAAGATGAGATCATGCGGAGGTCATCCATCCACCTCACAGGTGTGGCATATGAAGATGCTGATTGGACTGCATGATAATTGCACAGGCGTGCCTTTGGCTGGCCATAATAAAAGCCCACTCCAAAATGTGTTGCAGAACCTGTGCAACTGGTTGGTCTAAAACAGGGGTCGGCAACCCGCGGCTCTTCAGCCTCCTTGCTGCAGCTCCCTTCGCTAAGCGTGGTGATTTTTCTTTTTACACCGAATATCTTTTTAAACCAGATATCTGACTCACCACCAAGTCCGCGAATGCATCTAGACTGACTTCTGATTGCTGATTGGATGAGCAAGGGAGGCGGAGGTAGGCAAGGTAGCAGCAGTTGACTAACTGTGCACTCAGAGTTTACCATCAATAAATTACTATTTTGGTGATGAAAAATGCACACAAAAAATCTCCCGTTCCCAAAGACGTGAGGAAAAGTCTTTACATTTGTCTCCAGTGGTTTTGAGAAAATAAGATTTGGAAAGTCTCCACATTTAGCCTGAAAGAGATGAGGTGCCATTCACAGTTAGAGAATACATAAAATAATAGTTCATAAAAATATCAGCGCAAATATTCTCCTAATTAAAATAATAAACAGGAAATTTTTCAGAAAATAAAATAATGTCTCTTAATATGCAAAGACAGTCAAGAACAGGATTAATAGAATGGATATTGATGACAATTCAGTGCAAAAATAACTATATATTGAGTAAACAACACTGATGTGCAGATATATGAACTCTGATGGGCTTTTTTATCTGAAAGTTGGCTATTTTTAATTTTTATTTTATTTTACACAAATCAGTTCAGTGTTTAAATTAGTAGGTCTACACTTATTGCTGCACTTTTGTTTGTTGAATTTTGTGGTTCTAACAGGTGACATTACAAAAGATTTCAAAAGTTGATACGTATGTTGTTTTATGGCTCCCGAACATTTTTTTTTTACTGGAAGAGGAAACAAAATGGCTCTTTTGATGGTAAAGGTTGCCGACCCCTGGTCTAAAACAATCTTGTAGGTGAAGCGGCTGGAAGGTGTGGAGGACATGGGCTGGTGTGGTTCTATTTGGTCTGCGGTCGTGAAGCCATTTGGATGCACTGACAAATTCTCTGGAATTAGCATTCAATTTACAGGCAACAGCTCTGGTGGCCGTTCCTGCAGTCCACATGCCTATTGCACACTGCACACATTGTTGTCAGCGGCGTTTTTAATTGGATTGTGGCAGATTCTTAAAGTACAGTTCCAGAAGAAAACCAAAAAAAGCAAAATGGAAAAAATCAGCTGTAATTTTCACAAGAAAAAAGTTAAAATATAAAAATTACAAAAAAGTTGTAATCTAATGAGTCAAAGTTGTAATTTTATGAGAATAATAATAAATAAATTATTAGGAAATGTAATGAGAAATAGGCAAAGTTTTAGATCTTTGAGTACGGCTCATGACAGAAAAGTTTTGTTGCGCGCATCTATCAGCTATTTCCGTATTGTCACTGCTAGGGCAGTTTAGTTGAGTGTGAAGCTGCCGTGATAAGAGTCACACCTAAAATACTGAAGCTATAGCAAAACCATGAAAAGGTGGACCCAGTCTTGTCCCGTTCTTTATCCCCAAGCGGCAAGTAATCTTAAATGCCTATCAACATCCCTCCTGGTTTAAGATTGAACATTTTTAGCCATAGTCCCCTGACCACCCTCACTTCTTCCATTATCTTGCTTAATTGGTCGGAAGAGGCTAGCCTGGCTTGGTACATTCCAGGCCAGAGGAAAAGTCTGAGGAGACGGATGAGTCCCAGAAACCGAGACATGTGAGAGAATGAACTATGAAGTAATTACGTTATATGGTGCCCTTTGGGTGCTAATGATGGAAGCAATGGCCGATTCGCCAAATGAGATGTCAAAAAGATGACAGAACAGCAGAACGAATATTTAAGAGAGACCGCAGCCACACAGGTAGAGAAGAAGTTGGCGATAATGACGACAAACCAAATCGCAGCGCTACATAATGAGCTAATTAAAATATCAGACAGGCGAGGAAAGGCCTTTTAATCTTTTTAAAAATGCAGTTGAATTAAAAACTGCCAAGCCAAAAGTCTCCAGAATATGAAGGATGTGAAAGAGAAAAACACTGCACTGTGTCGCGACATCAAGGATGATCCAAAATAGAACAACACTGCATTGCATCAAGAGCTCAAGGAAAAGAATAAAGCGCAAGAACAAATCATAGAGCAAATGATACGTAGAATGGATGAGATGGAGCAAAGCACACACATGAACGCATTAAACCCAGGTCTTGCCAGTATTTACCACTTTAGTAAGGATCCGGTTCACCGAACTTGAACTTGTCAGAAATCTGTCCAATGAGAAATGATGTTTCCACATGTACTTGGCAGAATCAAATATGAAAAGCGCGCGTTGATGTGAATGTCCTCAAAAGCCAACATAATGTGACGTCTCATCAACATTAATTCGTTAAAACGCATTATCTTCTTTCCCTTTAGGGGACACACAAGCTAAAAAAGCAGCTCCTCACTGAAAAATAAAAATGTGGCTCCAACATTACTGTTCCCACATACCTGCAACACCATCATCACAATTGCTGACAATAGCATTGTATCACTGATTATGAGTGAGCCTAGAGGAAGGAGGTTCTTGCGAGGTACAGCAAAGACCTGATTGCGGGTGAAGGCATATTGAAAGACAGCAAAACTAGCATTCTGCCTTTTGATACTCTATATGGCTTATTCTTTATTTCCAGGGACCCCAATCAGCCTGTACCGCAGGACACCAAATTCATCCACACAAAGCCCAACCGTTTTGAAGAAGTGGCATGGACACGCTACAACCAGAAAGACCAGCTTTACCTGCACATTGGCCTCAAGCCCCGTGTCAAAGAGCACTATCGCGCCAACAAGGTAGTCTTTCCTGTACAGGACAGCCATGAAACCTCTAAGCCAATTCTAATGTAATGTAATCATTTGATTCTGTGGCAATATAAACATGGAACACAATGATTGGACAGAGTCCAATTTTGGGCAACTGTACCAGACAATCTTATAGACAGGCTTGTGGTCAAATCGGCAGCATGTTGGTTCACCGCTCACTAAACAGATCTATATATACTGTAGGTTTTAACCATTCATACCAAGGTATTGGTGTCACTTGCAAGGTGTTACTTTACCCTACAATGTGTGATATAAACTGTACACCAGTGTTCAAAATCATAGCAGTGCAATGTGACTAACCAGATGAAGTACTGTTATTAGTATATTTTTATTACTACATGGCAAAAAAGTTACCAGTAGTTGCAGTAAATTCTCAGAAAACAGACCGGGCATTCATGATATGCACGGTCTAAAGGTTGCGCAATTGGGCAATTAGTTGAAAGGGGGGTGTTCAACAAAAATAGCAGTGTGGGATTCAATCAGTGATCAGAATTTTGTAAAAAAGGTGAAAACCTGACAAAAATGGGTCATTCAAGACATTGTTCAGAAGAACAGCGTACTTTGATTAAAAAGTTGATTGGAGAGGGGAAAACTTATCAAGAGGTGCAAAAAATGTATGGCTGTTCAGCAAAAATGAACTCCAATGCCTTAAAATGGAGAACAAAACCAGAGACACGTGGCAGAAAACGGAAGACAACTATCAAAATGGTTCGAATAATAACCAGAATGGCAAAGGCTCAGCCAATGATCAGTTCCAGGATGATCAAAGACAGTCTGGAGTTACCTGTAAGTCCTGTGACAGAAGACATCTGTGTGAAGCTAATCTATTTACAAGAATCCCTCGCAAAGTCCCTCTGTTAATAAAATGGCATGTACAATTTGACAAGGAACACATCAACTGGTTTAAAGAGAAATGGAGGAACATTTTGTGGACTGATGAGAGTAAAATTGTTCTTCAATCAGTTTGCATATATCAAAATAGTAAGAGGTCATGTTGCCTTATGCTGAAGAGGACATGCCCTTGAAATGGCTGTTTCAACAAGACAATCACCCCAAACACACTAGTAAACCAGCAACATCTTGTTATTTTGTTATGTTATGGAGTGGCCAACCCAATCCTCGGACCTTAATCCAATCGAATTGCACAGCCTTAAGAGCGTGAATATGATGACTGCTGGGTCTTGTTTTGTTTTCTGAAAATCTACTGCACCTACTGGTAACTTGTATGCCGTGTAGCAATAAAAATATACTAATAACAGTGATTAATCTGGTTGATCACATTGCACTGCTATTATTTTGAACGCTACTGTCGTGTAGCAATATCTGCAGTTACATAGAAACGCATCACACTTGGAGCAGACCTACAACCAAAGCGGAGTTAAGTGGAGAGAGTGAGCAAGAAAGACAGACAGTAAAGAGGAAAGGCAAACTTTCTGTATCAGGGAAGATTGTCCGGCAGTCTAGGCCAATGGCAACATGACTAAGGGAGTAATTCTGCAAAAGTGTCTGAACCATCACAGGCTTTGTGCTCAAAATGCAACTCAACAACGCCTAAATTCCCTAAACAGAATTGAACGGTACCTTGACGATGTAGTGGGACTCAACTTATTTCGCCAGTCCAGTTTTCAGCTTTGTGCTAAGTGTGCGTTCACACGGAAGGGAGCGTTTAACGTCATGTTATTCTGCTTTCGCTGAAAAGTGGAGCGATCCCAGGCAGTGTATTTTGTACAAGATAAGCAAGTAATTATTATGGGATGTTATGAGGAGTTTCCAAAAGATTAAGAATGTCAAAAGCAACACGCAAATGGAGCAAGAGAGAAGAGCTGACAGAATATTGCTAAAGTCATGATACCCTACTAGTCTTTCCCTTTGTCAATAATCAACATTGGATGACTTTGACATATTAACATCCATTAAAAAATAAATACACTGGAGCAACAACTGTAGTTTCATCTTTGAAACATGTTTAAATATGTTTATGTATTTTACAGAATGCAGTGTTGAGTGCTTATTTCTCATAGTGCTATTCTTCCAGCAAATAGTAGACTGATTCCCTGTCCACACATAGGCGGGTATCTCATAAAACAAAGTTTTTTTCCATGTTTTTGACTATCATCCACACGCGTCCGCAGATATACGGCACTAAAAACCTACGGCCAAAGTGTTGATCTGGAGAAAACTCCGGTTATACGTTCGCGTATGGACACAAATAACCAGCGGTTTGCGTTTCCAAACATCACTTCCTGCGTTTTGTATTTACATGAGAAACAACATGGATGCCCTCAGAACTGACAATGTTTTCTTGCGTCTAGCTGACTTTATATTCTAACTCAACGTTCATAAATAATCTTACCTCCTTGTCAGTCCACAACAATGTGCCAGGTGCCACGTTTTTGGAAGTGACGAGATGACAGAGGATGATTCTGATTGGATAGAATTTTAGTAACTGTTGCCGCCAACAAGGTTGGCAAGCTTATGACTTTGGCTCCCAATGCATTTATCCGGTTAGATGAGGATGCTTTTTTTTTTTTTTTAAATACAAGGTCGCTTGGACACCATTTTTTTCATTAACGGAGAGGGAGAAATATACGTTTTTAAAAATACCCTGCTATGTGTGGACAAAGCATAAGACTAAGACTAGACTAAGAAGACGCTACTCACGCAAGGACTGCCGTGACATATACGCCTGCCAACATTGGCCTAATTATTAATATTTAATCTAGCATTTGATGCCTGGTGCTCATCTCACAAAGTGAACAAATGGAGTGTATTGTCTCAGCTGAAAATCTTTATCTCTTAGAAAGAATTTAATCAGGGAATGTGTGATCTCAAAGATGCCGCTCCCATCGTAGAGAATTATTCTTTCCCACATCCACAGGGTTGCTAATAAATGTTGACACTATCTCTGAATGTGTTAAGCAGTGAAACAGGCGCTTTCATAGCCCATTTAAGGCTCAAAATCAGGACAAAACCTGCTAACGACCAGGTTATGAGTTTAGCCTAAGTTACCACGGTGATATAGCGACTACTAAAAAAGCGCGACCGTCGCTGAACAGGCAAGTCCGGCTTTAAACAAAACGCACAACACTAACCCACTAAACTCGCTTCGCAAGAGATGACCCCGAGCCAACCCTGACTATAAACGTTATCAAAAAGGTAAGTTTAACTTCACGCTTGAAAAGACAGAGGGTGTCTGCCCGCCAGACGGAGTCTGGAAGGTGTTTTCACGGGAGAAGATACTGATAGCTGAAGGCTTTTATAATCACAAGTAATCTCTGGGAGTGGATAAAGTACCAAAAGCTCTTTAAGGTAGAATGGTGCCTGACAATGCACTGTAGGTGAAGAGAAAGATTTC
The DNA here is from genome assembly GCA_024372805.1 of Oostethus manadensis. Taxonomy (NCBI): domain Eukaryota; kingdom Metazoa; phylum Chordata; class Actinopteri; order Syngnathiformes; family Syngnathidae; genus Oostethus; species Oostethus manadensis. The sequence goes on from QODF01000019.1 coordinate 642,402, forward strand.
GACAAATTAGCCTTTTGAACCAGCTGGAGTCTTTTTAGATTTTTTTTTTATCAATGAGCACAAAGTCACTAAAGAATAGGCGAGTTGGTCAGCGTCAGCAGACAGCGAAGTGAAGAACGCTGTTCTCGACATTTGAATGTGGGGATTAACTGATAAATCCTGATCAAATGTAACACTAGGGTTCTTTGCTGTGCTGTTGGGGGTAAACGCAAAGCCATCTAGACCAGCTACTGTATCAGTAGAGGTGCTGGGGGCCATGGACTGTAATTTTATCTGAGTTTAGTAGTAAGGAATTACCAGTCCATCCCGTTCATGATATTTTTAAGACACACTAGGAGAAACAGCTGACTAATTAATTTGGTTTCCTTGATAAAGTTGTGTGTGTCAGTTACATAACAGTGGAACTTGAAAGAGTGCTTTCCAGTAACTCCGCCTAAGGGAAACATGCAAAGAGTCTTCAATACTGTTGTTTACAAACTGTAAGCAATGCCAATATCATGTTCCAATTTATGTACTATAATGGTGATGGTCAATTGTGTCAAAGGCTGCACATTAGGGACGAGCCGGATACTTGTTGTAGATGAGTATCCGTGACAGATAATGCATTTTTGCCGAGTACGAGTATGAAACGAGCTGCAGCTGGTCATTATTTGTTTTTGTGATGAAGGAATATCCTCATTATACTTGTGTATTCACGCTCTGTGATTGGCCAATCACACAAAGCGACCACCCCTCCCTTCACAGCCATTCGCTACAGCCAGAGAGGAACCATGCCTCACAGTCACAACACAGACAGTGACTCTGCTTGCTTTGCCCGACTCCAGCTCACGTTCTCTATATTTCTCTATTTCAATTTGTATGATATTTAAAGTCAGTTGGTAAACTTGTTTGTTTCGTAACGTTTGTGGTGCATTTGAAATTGAAAACGATTTGTGTCGTGTTGGTCACTGCCTCCGCTCTGGACGGGTTTTTTTAGGTTTTTCTCAGCTTGTATTTAAAGTTACTTGGTAAACTTGTTTTCTAACATACACTGTGCATACAACAAGACAGCTGTAAACAGCTTGTGTTGTTTTTTTTCCCCATTTGCTAGCTTCTAATTTGGCTGATGATATAAACTGATTTGGAAAACGTTGCTTGTGTACTGAACTTTCTGCTTTTGAAAAAAAAACACAAATCACCAACTTCCCACAGATCATTAAAATTAAATAATAAAGTCTGAGCCTCTATTTTGAGGCTTTTCTGAAGTTTCAAATAAATAAAAATTACCAGCATCTTCTGATTATTCCCTCAGTTTCATACGTAAAAAAAACTGTACCAATCTAACCCTCGCACATTCCTGTTAAACCATGCCCACTTCCGGTTCCGGTTCCCTTCCGAGTACAGATGTGGATAAAGATAATTTAGATGGATGAACAGATAGAGATAGCTCAACCCTACTGCACATGACCAGAGCAGAAATGTTATTTATTTGACAGGTACACTACACGGTGCATATCATCTGTTATTTATCAATGGCAAAATGACAGCAGGATAAAAACACATGTGATTCTGCCCCCAAAACAACATTTCAATCGGGACTATTCCCAAAGAAACGACGCGGCAGCAGGATAAGCACCTTCCTTTTCAACATAGTTTTGCACTATTTTGAATTCAAGAAATAACTCAACAGGAAGGTGATATTGAAGAGGAAGGTTCGGCTCTTCGTGCCTTTGGGAACAGTCACGTCAAGAATCACATATTCAACATTAAATCTTCACTTATCCCTTTCATTTGTCATTTATATGCAGTTTCCATTGTTTTTTGCATCTAAATCTATAATTGTAAAACTATAATAACGTATTTTGTGTTAACATGTTTGGCTTTTTAAAACAAATCAGATTTGCATTATTTCTTATGGGAAAAATTGATTCGTGTAGCGTCCAACATTTGAATTGAATTAATGACGCTGTTCCACTGTAATTGTTTCGGCTGTTTGGCAGCTGCTTCTTGTAAAATCTTGGACAAAAGAGGTTGTAATAAGCTAAGACATCATTAGATTTTGTAAGAACAGTTTTCATTGCAGGGCTTCAAAGCTATGTTTTTTAACCATGGGGCCATGACTTATGATTGGGTAGCTAGTGGGCCACAAAAAGCTTTCAGTATTAAACCTGTGGATCAGAGAGATATTTTTAAACTACTGTCGGTCTTGAACCAGTAAAAAAAAAAAAAAAAAAATGCTCTTCGCTTTCCAGGAATAAATGGGTCATTGTGATTAGCAGTGGGACTGTGTGCCGCAGGTTCTGTGGGACTTTTGACACAAAGAATATTCTTAGTTTCTGAAGTTGTATATGGCTGTGGTATTGTTTTTTTTACTCTCATTCCTCTACTTTCCTCTTAGGTTAATTTGTGGTTGGAGTTGGTTCCTCATTTGCACAGCCTTAACGATGTCACCCAGCTTATTCCCACCACCACTAAGGTAGGTAATTCTTTCGGTTGAATGCCATAAATAAAGTTAAACTTCACAAAGGTATCTCAAGGCACTGTCAGTCGCATCCAAGACTTTCCATTCCATTCCATTCCATTCCCTATCCAAGACGCTCCTCACAGATTAAAGAAAAAAAACAAGACTCAGTGTGAGGTGGCCAGTGTGGTCATTTGCTTTTTTGAGTGGATTTTATTTCTACAATGTGAATTTCCACAATCCAGTGAGCAGTTCACGCCGCCTTTTTCTAACTGCTCCAGCCATGGCAACGCTTTGCAAGCTATTGATGGTGTTTTCTAGAGCTGTGGAAACCAATTATTGATAAACTCTCATAAGTGGAGTCATGGAGACGTAGTGATTAAAACACACTTAAAGGGGACCTATTATTTCAGACTCAGCATTCCAGCAGTGTTTTTTGGGTCTCCTGCCTCCCGCTCAAACGGTCTGTGATTTCCTCCACACCCAGCCCACCCGTGATTGTTCACACTGCCATTCACTCCCACAGAACTTCCGGACAGCTTCTGAACCTTACTTCCTAATTTATGGCGGTACAGGAGTTGATAGTAAACGCCAATTCATCTTTTTAAAATGTTGGCTTTTAAAAGCTTTTAGCAGCTCCATACCTTACTGAGCTTGTCATTTGCATACATGTAGGTAACAATCCCTCCACTCCCTGTATGCACACTTTATAATGCTACACAGACAACCGCTTTTGTCCTGTAACTTACACAAAACAAACACAATTAGGGCACTGATAAATTGTTATTTACAGCTTGCTCTTCTGACTCTTCAATACGAACAAGTAACGTTGGAAAGGCGTCGAACTTCAGCAACAGTTTGGCGGATAGTCCTGCTTCGTATTGTTAAACAAAATTCACTTTCCCTCACACGCAAACAAACATTTCATGGGAGCCATTGCTCAACGTTTCCCATATGAGGAAGTCCGGGTTTTGTGCCGTTGGTGGAAATCTGTGCTGAAAACAACTCTCAGCGTGCGGAGCCACCCAAAACTGCGTTTGGGGCTCACTTCCAAATGCGCAATCCTCATTATCTGACGCCATTGGCATCATTTAACACAGCAATACAACATTGTAACAACATTTATAGGTCAGAAAAGAGGAAAAACATAATAGGTCCTCATTGAGAGAATGCATTCGAAAAACTGAAATGTGGTACAAAGTACAATCTTCAGTCTTCAGTGTAAAATAATAATGTGTGTAATGTACACAGGGTTCAAATTATAAACACAGCCTCAAATATCTCCAGAAAGTCTTAACTTGACAAGCCCTGTCAACTTCTCGCTACCAATCATGATTGACTGCAGGAGGTAGTTTCTCTTTGCCAACGGATCTACATAAGAAGAATTGTAGATTTACCCACGTTGGGGAAAGTCTTTTAGAGCAATTCTACACAATTACTGGACAATGCATGGATGCACAGATCTTGCAGATTCCAAGAAGTTATTGGCACGTGTTGCCAATGTCTGAAAGAAGACCCAAATTGGTAAATGGAACAGAATACCACAGTCCAGTTCATAGTGAAGGCACTCTTACCTCACCATGGATTGAACTGAAAGATCTGAAGATATTAATTCTTGTTCTGAAATTGACACGTTCCACCTGGAAGATTGGCGTGTTTGTCCGTAACAGCAAGAAATATGTTTGACAGCGTCAAAGTGAGGCTTTTAAACCACCTGAGCACTGTAACAACTGTCGACCAAGCTGGTTGGAGAAACTCCACTTATCTACTTCCAAAGGAAATTGCTTTCTGACAGCCGTTTTGTATTGGTGTAAATAAAAGCAGAAGATAAATGTTTTCTCTCTCTCTTTGCCTGGCCTTGGGGATCGCCCTCCACTGTCAGTTTGGTTTGGACCTCAGGATGCAGAAGTAGAGGAAAGGGAGCAAAAATTGAGTCTTGTTCACAAAAAAGTGTCTAAATCAATGTATTTATGTATGTGTATATATATATAGGATACTGAGGAGTATAAAAAACGACCTTATGGCAAGTGCTCAGAACGACAGTGCTGCAAAAAACAATGAATGCACCGAGGGAAACGTTAACAATAGCATGCTACAAAAAAGGGACGGTAAGGATAGGCGATGACCTGGGACACAAGTAATGAGAAGGGTAGGAAGCCGTGCAATAAGAGTTAATTATATATACCGAGGTGGGACACGTGCCATAAAAGGAGGGTAGCGCTCGGGACTGGGACAAATTTAGCCCTGGAAGTTTTGGTTAAGACTGGCCCCATTATGAGCCTCGTGTTTGTAATTTAATTTTTTTTAAACAGTCCATGGTTGGGATCAGACTGGATGTACCATTACACCAACAGAGACTGAAAGGATATTCACTTCGACAGCCTCAGACTAACTTGACGCTGCAGCCGCGTGTCACAGCATGTGGCTGCCATGCTCAAGATAAGCCCCCCTGTTCTATGGATTGTGGGGTTCCACGAGCAGCGCTTGTTCTGCATGTCAGAAGGGGTGGCTTTGACTGTGCCAACAACCACAACTCTGAAGCAGCATGTTCTTGGGACAGCCTGGGAGTGAGTTACCGTAGTCACCAAAGGAAGGTGCAGCAGTAAATAACTAAACAGCCGATTATTGATCCGCCCACTGGGAAAATTCTCTGTATTCCCAGTAGCCAGTCCTCCCCTGCGCTGGGGAAGAAGCCAGATGGAAATCCAGCACGAGGAAACAATTCATCGCCTTCCTGCGGCAGTAGAGGTGCTGACTAGTTAGCTGTCAGAAGTGTGCCGCATAACTGTCAAGGAGCACATCGGTCTGATGAGGAAGAACACGACAGCTCCAATGGGAAAGACATAGCCGAATAAACTCTTCTCTATTCCCATCCTCATTATGGAAGTTCGAGGACCATGAGTTCCTGCACCAGTCTTCTCCTTTTCACGTCGATCCTGTGCAGGAAGTCAGTGATTCTCTTTTCCAGTCCTTGATGTTGTCATTCCACCGTCTCTGTTGTCAGTTAATACGGCCCTCAAAAATGTGGATGCAGAGGTTTTTGGCTCTCATGATGTATTGCAATTTCTTTTTCTCAATATCTCTCATGATGCTTCGTTCTGTTCCCATTTCTACTGATACAGATGAATTGATTCCATGGGCCATCCAGGCCCCACTCAAGGTTTGCCTGTAACAGCTCTCAGGCATTTAGTATCTTCCACATTTAGGGTCCATGTTTTTAAATGATTGATTGATGTATATTTATTTCGAGCCACACAAAATACACCGGACAGAACATAATGAACATACACCTATAAACAGGAACAATTTGTCTCGAAAAGGAGTGCGAAGAAGACAAGCTTATTTACTCCCACCCCCTTATTCGTAGTACTAAATGCTGTTATGTTAATGCAATATGCAGTAATACATGAACAAGGTATCACACCTACAAACACACATGTACAATATACATTATTATTGTGCTAAATCCTTGTAAAGCTTGTGACATTACTCATTATTATACCATCACCACATATCAACATAACATGTATTAAAGATAATTCCTGGGTTTACTATACAGTAAATATACAGTATATATAACCATACCCGTGCATACATATATATACATACACATACAAGTTTTTTGCATACAAGAGATATTTCATTAAAAGATATAATAGTAATCAGTGTTGATGGTAATAATAATTAGTATGGATAGCATGTGTCCCGCATGAAGAGAAGCCAAGGACTTGTGGAACTGTTGCCAGAGAGGGACTGCGCTCTAGCATCATCTAACACCAACACTCCTGGCCAAGTGCCCTTTACTGTGCATTAAAAAGACAAGATTTTGGAGGTCAGTTGCTAGGAGATGGACGATTTCCTTCAACGGAGTCTCCACTTGTCTGCCCTAATCTGGGGATGTTATTGCATGTGTCCTATACTGTGCATTAAAAGAGACAAGATTTTGGAGGTCAGTTGCTAGGAGATGGACGATTTCCTTCAACGGAGTCTCCACTTGTCTGCCCTAATCTGGGGATGTTATTGGATGTGTCCTATACAGTGCATTAAAAGAGACAAGATTTTGGAGGTCTGCTGCGAGAAGGTGGATGATCTCTTGCAGCCGAGCCTCCAGTTGTCTGCCCTACTCTGATTAATTTTGCTCTGTGAGTGTCCTATCCTGTGCATTAAAAGAGACAAGATTTTGGTGGTCTGCAAAAGAACCTCCACTTGTCTGCCCTGATCTGTTGAGTATGAGAAAAAATCCAGAAAAGACAACATAGTAATGACAGTATGTATATCTTTCATGTGATAAATTATTACCATCATCACCTTTACCCTCTGTTTAAGATCAATTTAGTCTATAAACCTGAAATTAGGATTTAGGTTGTTATGTATGAATATAATGGTGATGATAATAATGGTAATGGCCACCATAAAGCAAGGAAATTATGCTTCTAATGGGACATCATATATAAGCAAAATCTGAATTTCAGATGGAAATTTTTAACTCCATGATGGGGGTTGCCTCACAAGTAAGGCCAGAAGGAACACATTTGTATGATAAAGTGGGAATAAAGGAGGAAGAAGGATTGAAACAAGGCCTGAATCCTCATGGCAGAAAATTTTCACCTGAACATGGCACGGAAACAAACTCAACAAGCAAGAAAGCCAAAGGTGGCGTTAAAAGATATACAATCTGTGACTGTTCGATCAAGAGAAGTCATAACTGAGCATCCCCATCCTGTGGCTGTGCAAAGTGAAATTTGTAGAAGACAACCACAATCCACGGAACGTAATACACACGATGGTAATACATGTAACTCAGCTGCCAGGCTCCAGTTACCAAAGGAACTCCTGGATATCATGAGCAGACAAACGGAAATTACAGCAGCATTGGTGAAGCAGCAGCAGTCTACAACTCTTCCCCCTCGCGACATAGCAATTTTTGACGGTGATCCTTTGCAGTATAGAGCATTTATTAAGAAACATTATTAAAAACAACTAAAGCAGACAGTTTATATTATTTAGAACAGTTTACAAGCGGCCAACCTCGTGAGCTTCTGCGCAGTTGCCAGCACATGGACCCGGAGCACGGCTATACTGTGGCAAAGACCTTATTACAGGAACATTTTGGAAATACTTATAGAACTGCAACCGCATATGTGAAAAAGGCCTTGTCCTGGCCAGTAATAAGGACGGAGGATACCAGGGCACTTCAGAGTTTCTCTTTGTTTCTGCGTGGCTGTTGCAATGTGATGAATGAATTGGAATATGTGCAGGAACTGGACATGCCAGTAAACATGAGAGCAGTCCTTGCAAAGCTACTGTATAAGCTCCGGGAACGTTGGAGAAGTAAAGCCCATGATATTATGGAAGCAACAGGATACAGGGCGGGGTTTAGTGATTTGGTGGCGTTTATTGAGCGGCATGTTAAGATTCTTTCGGATCCATTTTTTGGTGACTTACAAGAGTACAGCAATGGAATAATACCCCCTAGTCGTTATAAAGTACAGTCTGGGAGCAAGGGGAATGTGGTAACCAGTACGGTAGCAGCTGTGAGTGCTCCTGGAGAGTTGAGTCTGTCACATTCTGCAGTAGGAAGAAATGAAGAGGATAAGTGTATTTGCTGTTTACAAGTGCATCCGCTAGAAGAATGCAAACAGTTTCAAGGAAAATTGCATAAGGACAAAGTATTTCTGCTAAGGAGAAGAGGAGTGTGTTTTGGCTGTTTACAGCCAGGTCACATCAGCAGGAATTGTGAAGCCCGTTTAATGTGTGAGATTTGTAGCAAACCTCATCCAACGGTTCTACACATAGGACAGGTAACTTCATCTGATCTTGGAGCAGGAACACTAGAGACCTTACCAGTTTCACAGGCAACATGTGGACATACAGGGGCCGGTAAAGATTGTGGCAAGCTATCTGTGCTTCCAGTGAAGGTCAAAGCAAGTAAAGGTTAGGGCATCATTCAAACGTATGCTTTTTTAGATCCAGGGAGCACTGGGACATTCTGTTCTGAGCGGTTGATGCACCGACTGAATCTTCCTGGGAGCCGAACACAAGTCTTGATTAAAACAATGGGCCAAGATCAAATGAGTCCAACATTCTCATTGCGTAATCTGGAGGTGGCAGGTCTAGAAAGTAACACATTTTATCCGTTGCCAGAAGTCTTTACACAAACCCAAATGCCTGTCACCAAGGAAGACATGATAACATCTGAAGATCTAACAAGGTGGCCGTATTTGTCAAAGGTTTACCAGCCATACATTCGAGTGGAGGTCGACTTGTTGATCGGTACTAATGCACCCAGATTATTGGAACCCTGGGAGGTCATTAACAGCAAGGGAAATGGTCCGTATGCAGTTCGAACTGTGCTTGGCTGTGTGGTTAATGGTCCATTGGATGGTAATGCATCGCAAGAATATTCATCTATAGCGGTAAACAGAATCTGAGTGAGTAAGCTGGAGGAATGGCTTGAGAAGCAGTATAACCACGATTTCTGTGAAAAAGCAATCAGTAAACAGGAAATGTCCAGAGAAGATTTAAGGTTCCTTGATATTATGAAAACTTTGGTAGTATTACAGGAAGAAAGGTATAGTGTGAATCTACCTTTCAAAAAAAAAGGATGTGTGGTTGCCGAATAATATTGCAGTGGCCAAACAGAGAATGGAAGGTCTTAAGAAGAGATTTAAGTTTAACCAGCATTTTTACCAGGAGTACAGGGCGTACATGAATAGCATTGTATCTAACAATTACGCCGAACGTGTACCCGAACAACTATTACAAACAACGGAAGAATTTGGTATATTCTCCATCATGGGGTCCACCATCCCAGAAAGGGAACACTGCGAGTGGTTTTTGACTGTGGTGCAACATTTAAAGGAGTATCCCTCAATAGTGAGTTACTGCCTGGCCCCAATTTAACCAATACTTTGCTGGGTGTACTTATGAGATTTAGACAAGAGCCCATAGCTATGGGAGACATTAAAGCCATGTTTTATCAAGTACGTGTGCCAGAAAATGAAAGAGATTTTCTTTGCTTTCTCTGGTGGCCAAATGGAGACATTACATATGAGCCAGTAACATACAGGATGATGGTGGATATATTTGGAGCGGTTTCATCCCCCGGCTGTGCAGCCTATGCATCAAGAAGAACTGCGCAAAATAATCGGACTGCTTTTCCATTAAAGGTCGCGGAAACTGTTAGGCAGAACTTTTATGTTGATGACTGCTTAAAAAGTGTAGCCACAGAATAGGAAGCAATCAAACTGACACAAGACCTATGTTTGTTGTGTGATAAAGGAGGTTTCACTTTGGAGAAATGGATAAGCAACAGTCGGGTTGTTTTGCAAGCCATTTCAGAAGAGCAACGAGCTAAGGACGTGAAGACGTTGGATTTGGATATTGATAAACTCCCAATGGAGAGAGCTCTGGGGTTACAGTGGTGTGTGGAGAATGACTGCTTCAGGTTTAAGATGGAGCTGAAAAGGCAGGCCTTAACAAGGCGAGGAATGCTGTCAGTGAATAGTTCCGTTTATGATCCATTAAGATTCCTGGCGCCTGTGATATTGCAAGCAAAAACAATGCAGCAGGAGCTTTGTCGAAGAGGCTGTAAGTGGGAAGACCCTTTACCACGAGACATTTTAAATCACTGGAAAAGATGGGTGGAGGAGTTGGATTTGCTGGCAACGTTTAGTGTGGACCGGTGTATAAAACCTGTTGGATTTGGAGCTGTAAAACTTGCACAATTGCACAATTTTTCAGATGCCAGACTTCCTAAAAACTAGAACTTGGTTGGAAGGACCAGAATTCTTATGGAAAGAAGAGGTGAGATGGCCTAAACAAGTGCTAGATGTGATGTTGGATGGTGGAGACAAAGCGGTCCGGAAGGAGGTGGCATCCAATACCATCGGCATTTACGCAGCAACACCCACAGACCTGCTCATTTCACATTTTTCGGATTGGATGAAACTTAAAAGGGCAGTGGCCTGGTACTTGAGGTTGAAATGTGCATTGCAGGAGAGATGTTTTAAAGGGAAACAGGCAGAAGTTTTAATGAATAAAACGTCACCTCTGCACAAAATGACAACAAGAGGACGCAAAGGGACAATTAGCAACCAAAAGCTTGTCCATAGTGGAGTTCCAAAGTGCAGAGCACGCCATTATTTGGTACTGTCAGCAGCAAAAATTCCAATTGGAGATTGAAACTCTATCGTGCAATAGTAACGTGAGCAAGCGGAGTTCCATCTACAGGTTGAATCCTGTGTTGGAGGGTGGGATTTTAAGGGTTGAAGGCAGGCTTCATAAAAGTGCGATGCCAGAGGAAGATAAACATCCAATTATTTTGGCCAAAGAACAGCATATCTCTACATTAATTCTCAGATACTTTCATCAGAATCTTGGACATTCTGGACGTGCGCATACTTTGGCTGCTGTAAGAAGAAGATTCTGAATTATCAAGGGGAATTCTGCTGTAAGAAAAGTGATTGGAGAGTGCAGCATTTGCCGGCGGTACAATGGACAACCCCTAACGCAGAAGATGGCTGACTTACCTGTGGCAAGAATTCTCCCAGATCATCCTCCCTTTTTTAATGCGGGGGTTGATTGTTTTGGACCAGTGCTTGTCAAAAGAGGCAGAACGTACTGTAGAAGGTATGGAGTCATATTTACCTGCCTGGCAAGTCGAGCTGTGCATTTGGAAGTTGCCGCTACCCTTGATACGGACTCTTGCATAAATGTTTTACGACGATTTATCAGCCGAAGAGGACAAGTGAAGCATTTGTGGTCCGATAATGGAACAAATTTTGTGGGGACTGAGAGAGAGTTGAAGAAGGCTCTTGGTATGGTGAATTAAAATGCAATAAAGTCATTCTTGTCACAGGTGGAGATAGGCTGGACCTTTAATCCACCTGCTGCTTCAGATTTTGGTGGGGTTTGGGAGAGAATGATTTGTCTGGTGAGAAAGGTAATATATTCAGTGTTGCGTCAACAAAGACTGGATGATGACGGGATGAGTACGGTGTTGTGTGAAGTAGAAGCTATTTTGAATGACCGCCCTATTACAATGCTCTCAGATAATCCAAATGACTTGGAGCCCCTCACACCCAACCACGTTCTCCTGCTCAGAAGAAAAGCCATCACTTCCCCCTGGACTTTTCAAAGCAGAAGATCAGTATATGAGAAGGAGGTGGAAGCAGGTACAATATCTGGCTGACCTGTTTTGGAAGAGATGGGTGAGAGAGTATCTACCTTTGCTTCAAGAAAGGCAGAAGTGGAATGAAAAGAATGAAAAGAATTTTGCTATTGGAGATATTGTGGCCATTATGGATCCGGCAGCCCCTCGAGGATCTTGGCCTCTGGGAAGGGTTTTGGAAGTCTTTCCGGACAGTAATGGTCTGGTAAGATCTGATAAGTTGAAAACTAAATGCAATATTGTAGAGAGACCTCTCTCTAAACTTTGTATGGTGCATGGGATTTAAATTATTGTTATTTACATCCTCACGTATTTGTCTCCTGGTATTATGGTTAAAAAAAAAAAATGTCACGGTATTATGCCAATTAGGGGCCGGGGTGTAGGAGCCAAATACTGTATATGGTCGTATCACCTGGTGGGTGTGGTTTGGGTACGTGTATAAAACAGGGAGGTAACTGGAAGTTGTCATGTGCTGACCCGGAAGGGCTTACAGGTTTCGACCACTGTAAGTGTTTGTAAAACCCTAACTTGTGATGTAATTGGACTGTGTGAACACGCAGCAAGCCGAAGTAGAAAGGTGCTTGCTACAATGAAGATGGAGCTTGGACTGAATTATTTACACACAAGGTAACAGAATCTACGTCAGCCGCCTAGCGCGTTGTAACTAGCAGCTACGGCAGCACATCAGTAGCATGACACTTGTTGGCGCTGCTATGTTATCTATTATAATACCATCTAATTGTATTACCATGTCAGAGTTTGCTTTATAATTCCCAAAAAACATGGCTTTTGTTTTATTTAAATTTAGGGATAGTTTATTGCCATCCAGCCATTCTTTTAGTTTGATTAGTTCCTTGTTTACATTATCTATAAGTTTACCATAATTATCACTAGAATAGAAAATATTAGTATCATCTGCAAATAGTAATAATTTTAATAAGTTTGACACAATAAATATATCATTTATATAGAGAATGAACAGCTTGGGGCCTAATACAAATCCCTGAAGGACCCCACAAGCAACAGCCAAACACTGGGATTTGAAATCGCCTAACTTCACATACTGTTGTCTCCCTAATAAATAGCTATGCATCCAGTTCAAAGCCACCCCCCTAATACCGTATCTTTCATGTAATGTAATGTAAGTAATATTGAATGATTGATGGTGTCAAAGGCTTTTTTTAAATCAATAAATATCCCAACTGCATAGTTCTTACTGTCTAAACTATTTGTAATCTCTTCCACTGCCTCAAGTATTGCCATTGATGTTGACCTCCCTGACCTGAAACCATACTGACTATCATGAATTATATTATATTTATCAATAAAAGATTCTAATCTCTTATTAAAAAGTTTTTCTAATATTTTGGAAAATTGAGGGAGTAGCGAGACAGGTCTATAGTTTGTAAAAATGTGTTTGTTCCCATCTTTGTACAAGGGTATTATTTTGGCAATTTTCATTTTACTTGGAAATGTCCCAATCTGGAATGATAAATTGCATATGTACGTTAAGGGTTTGGAAATACTTCTTATTACTCTTTTAACTATCATCATATATATATCAAAACAGTCAGTGGATGTTTTATTTTTACAATTATTAACAATATCTATTACTTCTGCCTCACTTACTCCAGAGAGAAACATTGTGTGTGAGTGGATTGCTATCAACGACTCCAATTTAATACAACTAGACTCCGGAATATTTGCTGGCAAATCTGGTCCAACATTGACAAAAACTTCATTGAAACCATTTACTATTTTATTCATATTATATATATCTCTATTCTCATCAATAAAATAGTCTGGATATGTATTATTATTATTATTATTATTATTGTTACCTTTAATTACATTAAGTATTCCCCAAACCCTTTTAGCATTATTTTTATTAATATTTAATAGATTGGTATAATATGATATTTTCCTAGCTCTTATTATATTAGTCCATTTATTTTGATACAATTTATATCTATGTTTGGATTCTTCAGTTTTTAATTTAATGAATCGTTTATATAAAGTATTTTTCTTTTTGCAAGCATTTTGTATACCCTTAGCCATCCATGGAGATTTCATAGCTTGTTAGTGTTATTTTTACTTACTTTACGGATAGGACAATTTTTGTCACATAAAAAACAAAATATGTGTAAAAATGTGTTGAAGGTGTAGTAGGTTGGAAACGGTACAGGTGGAATTGTAAATTAAACAGGCACCCCACACAATTTTTGTTAACAATTAAACGTTACTAACTACTAGTTGCTGTTAATTTCACTTTGGAAGTGTAATTACATGGTTACACCAGCAGAGGGGCATAATGGTGGGGAATGATTCAATAGGGAGACTAGCGGTTAGGTTCAGCCATGCACTGCTCATTAATAAAAGCTCAGGCATGAGAAGACGCTAATTTTGGATCTCTCTCTATTGTTGACAGGTATGGCCAAAACTTTATTTTCAACCCCTTGGTTGATTCCCTTTGAAATATGAATGTACTAGAAAGCCATTTGAAGGGATGAAACATGTTTTTGTGTGGTCTGAGTATGCTGATGTCGTATGAAACAGTTGTAGTACAATGGTCATACACATTGATACAAATGTAAAGAGTTTGGGGAGAACATGATTACAAAGTATGTGATACATGTAATGTTGACAAGTAGTAACAATAAGTATACGTGCGCTATACACACTAACTGTACACTGCTAGCTAGGTGTGGGGACACGTTATGTGGGAAGCCATGTTTGTGACTGTAACGTGTGGGAGCCATTTTGTGTGTATCAGCAAGTGAGATAACTTGTTATGAAGGTACATTAACATGCTTTTACATCACCCTTGTAGATGTTTTGGTGCAATGTATTGTTTTGGGGGGGTTGTGTTATTTCTTTTAAACAGTTAAATACTGTTAAATCTGACTACAAATAAGCCATGCACTGTTGATTAATAAAAGAGCTCAGGCATGAGAAGACGCTAATTTTGGATCTCTCTCTATTGTTGACAGTGATTTTTTTGGCTACACAGTGCTCTCTAGCCTGTGTACCCATGGCTGCTGGTCCAGATTCCCCTAGATCTGGTGCCGGTAACAAAGGCACAATCCTTCTCTATGTATATAGTATTCCAATCTTGTTGTGATAAATCTGATTCAAGTGAGCTTAATGCTTCCTCAGTCCGTAATCGTTTAAATGCTGATGTTTGGGGTGTTTTATAATAAACTTCCTCATATTTCTAGCTTTTTTTTTTTAGCAATTTCTGCATTGGTTTTTGTTAAGTGATCATTTAGATAAACATTAGTTCCCTTCTTATGACCTTGTTTCATCAGTGCTACTATATCTTTCCTGTTGACAAACCTCAGAATCAGGGCTGGGGTTCCACTATTCTTCCTCATGGGGAGAGGGTGACAAGCCTCTAAGGCATCCAAGTCCAAATGTATGTTCTTGGACGCGAGAAAAGCCGCCACCTGTTGCTCTGCTGAGCTCACCTCTAGGTCGCCGGGCTCGTCCTCGCTGCTAGCAGCCACGGCGTGTGCATACGACCGTGGCTTAACCTTAAGACCGGACATGACCACATCGTTAATCCTGGAGTACTGTTCCAGGTCCTCCACTCTCCTTTCCAGGACAGGAGAGTTTCTTCTCCTTCTCCTCCAACCGAACGCGTAATTGCGCCACCTCCTCCACGATGATCACGATGATGATCACGTCCTGTTTGCATTTGATTGCTGCCACGTCCCGTGTGAGCACCTCCAACGTCCTCCCAATATCCCCCGTATCATCCATGGCTACGGCTCTCTTTGGCACCGTGGTGTGCCGAAAAAGTTCCCCCCAAAAAGTTTAGATGCGTACAAAAGAGAGAGAAACCAAAACAAACAAACAACAAAAAAAAATCGTGTACGGACAGTGTTAGCCACCTAACTCTCCCGCCATGACAGGAAGGTATCCCACAATGCAATGTTTCACACGCATAAGCCTTTTCAGGAGTAATTGCAACTTGATCCAAATAAAACTTGCAGACTAAAACCACCATTTGTACCACCGCCCTGCACAGGTACACAGTAAGTAAAATGGTCTTTAACGGTGTATCGTATTTTTATTGTATTCCTTTCTTCAGATTCCTCCATCAGACACCAGCAATCGCACCCCAAAGCCAAAGGTTTTTGTGACCAAGAACCCCAACCCAACTCCCTTGCCAACTGAAACCCAGGACAGTCAGAACCAACCACATCTGGTGGACCAGCGGGACTATTCCACAGAGCTGTCGGTGACTATCGCTGTGGGAGCCTCCCTGCTCTTCCTCAACATTCTGGCCTTTGCCGCGCTATACTACAAGAAGGACAAGCACCGGCACGACATCCACAAGCGCTGCAGCCCTCAACGCAGTGCAGCCAATGACCTGGCGCATACCCAGGAGGAGGAAATCATGTCTCTTCAGATGAAGCAGCACTCAGACCTGGAGCAAGAGTGCAGGCAGCTGGCCGATTCCCTGAATCCTCATGATGTGCTGCTAAGGACTACCTGCCCACCAGACTACACGCTGGCCATGAGGCGGTCACCCGACGACATCCCTCTCATGACCCCAAATACCATAACTATGATCCCCAGTACCATGGGACGGCTTACCTCGCTCCAATCCTTCAGCACCTTCCCCAGCAGTGGACAGAGCAACACTCTGCCCCACCCTCATTCCACCACACGAGTATAGCCCTGGACGCACAAGCGGGACTCTGCGGCACACGGCTGACATCTTGCTAGACGCTGTCAGTTCAAAACCAGCCTGAAGTTCTGGTTCCACTCAACTATTATCCATGGATTTTAGGCACTCAGGCCACAGAAGTAAACGTCATTTTTTATAATTCCAAAAGTACAAAATAGTGAGATAAAGAAAGCAATCACTCCTACACATTTGGTATATATTTTTCATTATTTTTACGCTGAAACAAAAGCAAAAGATGAACAAAAAAATGCTGGAGGTGGAAAGATGAGCTGATCTTTGTAAAGAAAGATAATGCACTCTATGGGACAGATTTCATTCAAATCTATCTAGGCATGTGTTGACAATGGGGGGGATTTTTTTTTTCTTGAAAAGATTGGGGGGGGGCTGGAAGCGAAACACGATATGCACAAAGGAAACCTTAAGAAATGTGTTTGTTTTTGATGATGTATTTTGGAGTAAAGGACCAGTTAGAATATCGAATTCTGCATTTTCAGCATCACGGCTTTCTAGTCTTTCTATTGGGTGAGCAACACCATCGTTCTATTCTATTCCATTCTACTCTGCTCTGCTCTACTCTACAATTGTCCCAGCAGGACTAAACTACGGGATGCAGACACAAAAGATGTAGAAGGGAATATGACACTTTCTCTGTTTGATGCCATTGAATTGGTCTGGGGATTGACTGCCAGCCAGTCCAGGGTGTCAGCTGGGATAGGCCTCTGGTCACCCGCCACGCTGAACAGGATGAGAAAACACAGACGGATCATTTTCACCGTCCCCCCCTTTCATGCATCGATTTTGGTTGGCTTTCCTGATTTGATACTTTGAAACATCCGCACAAGACTACGGGAACCTCAGCCTCCACAATGGATGTTGTTTTAGGGACGAACTAGTTAAAAGACGCCGAGTTGTGCATACGGCAAAACCTTTGGAGAATACAGATATATCTTAATACCAGTTGGAAATATGAGGACACTCTTTGCACTCTATATGTTGGCACGTAATGAAATTAGTTGTATTGTATCATTTTGATATAAAAATTCATTGCTACAGTATTCCACCACTTTACGCACATCGGTAATAACTTGTGTCATTGCCCTTTTTTCAACATTTAATAAACCATGCATTGGCTAACCATTTGTATGGAAAGTGTTGGTCCAGACTAGCACCTGTAGAAACTTGAAACCGGTGGAGCTACTCGGCCAAGGTTGATTCTATTTCTTCGACTGCCTTTTCAAAGTAAAACTTTTACTGCTCATGTTCCATTTCAATTTGTTCCTGTTTCTCTTCTGTCACATTTTGAAGTTGTGAGTTCTGTGTTGGTTTTCTTTGCTTTCCATAACAACAACAGGAGCATTTTTGTCCCTGAATGTATTTATGGATATTAGAAAAATCACCAGTGCCTCAACTGGGACCGGAATGAATAAAATAGATTAGTCGTGTGCTCCAGAATACTGTTCCCCAAACTTTGTTTTAAAGTGGTACTAATCGGTTCACACAGAATTCTGGTCAAGTTCAGAATCATACCACCCAACGCTAGACGTCATGTTTTTTTGGCTAAATCTGGTCGGTCCGTCATTGTCTGGATTTAGTTGATAAATAGACGTTGAAAACTGGGCCAAGTTTAGTACGACTGATTCAATGTAGCCACAAAGACACTTTTCAACCAGTTTTATACAAGAAAGTACAGACATGGAGAAAAAAAGGGCTAACTTTGGCGTTCCCTCGCAAAACTATTGCAATAAAACGCAAACTGTTTGCGAGGGAACGCAAAACGTATTACACTTCCGTGTAGCCTGCATATACTCCTGAGTTTGTCCGAAGTATTGCAGTTGGTTCTTGATGAAATCAACCGGGACAGCAAGATCCGAATACGCTTTACGACCACAGCCCTCGTTCAGACTTTTTTCAGGTGTCTGTCTCTTACATTTAACTGCTAAACACGGTTTTAATATCGCTGTATTTCAGGTCTAACTCTGAATAAAACTCAAGAAACTTTTCCCATTTAATTTTCGTATCGGTTTTGTTTCCGCTGTAAACTTGGAAGTATGTGCAGGCTACACGCCAAAGTGTAATACGTTTTGCGTTCCGCAAAAACGCAAAAATTAACCACCCCCCTTTTCGTCAGGTACCCATAAGACAGTGAAAGTGGAGTTTTGTTAGGCGCACTTGTCAGTTAAATGCAAGTCCTCATGGGGCACCTGTAAGTGCAACCTGTAAGAGTCTTTGTCAAGTGACCCTGAGTCAGTGACACTCGGGTTTTTGTACTCGTAAATCAGTGAAACTCCAGTCTTATCAAGTACCGTTAGTCGGTGAAACTTGAGTCTTTGTCGAGCACCTGTGAGTTAGGGAAGCTCAAGTCTTTGTCAACCTGGGAGTCAGTGAAACTCGAGTCTTTGTCAAGCACCCAAGAGTCAGTGAAACTCGAGTCTTTGTCAACCCCTGAGTCAGTGATACTCGAAGACATCAACCCGTGAAACTTCACTTTCATGGACAGAAATCCTAGGCGCAGCCATGGCGTCAAGAAAGAGCAGTTTGGTGGTCTTGAGATATCTTCTTTGCTATTTGCAGATGATGTGGTCCTGATGGCCTCATCAGCGTATGACCTTCCGCGTTTACTGGGGCAGTTTGCAAGAAGGTGCGTGAAGCTTCTGCGATGAGACTCAGCACCTCCAAATTTGAGGCCATGGTTGTCATTCAGAAACGGGTGATTGCACCAGTGGACGAGTTCAAGTATCTCAGGGTCTTGTTCACGAGTGAGGTAAGGTTGAAGCGTGAGGTCGACAGACCGTCTGCAGTAATGCGGTCCCGGTACCGCACTGTCGCGGTGAAGAGATTTACAACTTTACTCAATTTACCGTTCGATCTACAGTGGTGTGAAAAACCCCCTTCCTGACTTTTTATTCTTTTGCATGTTTGTCACACAAAATGTTTCTGATTATCAAACACATTTTAATATTAGTCAAAGATAACACAAGTAAACACAAAATGCAGTTTTTAAATGAATGTTTTTATTATGTAGGGACAAAAAAAATCCAAACCCACATAGCCCTGTGTGAAAAAGTAATTGCCCCTGCACCTAATAACTGGTTGGGCCACCCTTAGCAGCAATAACTGCAATCAAACGTTTGCGATAACTTGCAACAAGTCTTTTACAGCGCTCTGGAGGAATGTTGGCCCACTCATCTTTGCAGAATTGTTGTATTTCAGCTTTATTTGTGGGTTTTCTAGCATGAACCACCTTCTTAAGGTCATGCCACACCATCTCAATAGGATTCAGGTCAGGACTTTGACTAGGCCACTCCAAAGTCTTCATTTTGTTTTTCTTCAGCCATTCAGAGGTGGATTTGCTGGTGTGTTTTGGGTCATTGTCCTGCTGCAGCACCCAAGATGGCTTTAGCTTGAGTTGACCAACAGATGGCCGGACATTCTCCTTCAGGATTTTTTGGTAGACAGTAGAATTCATTCCTTTCATCTATCACAGCAAGCCTTCCAGGTCCTGAAGCAGCAAAACAACCCCAGACCATCACACTACCACCACCATATTTTACTGTTGGTATGATGTTCTTTTTATGAAATGCTGTGTTACTTTTACGCCAGATGTAAAAGTAACCAGCCATTGCCCTGGGATCTTTTGTGACCTCTCGGATGAGTTGTCTCTTCGCTCCTGGGGTAATTTCGGGCGGCCAGCTTCTCCTGGGAAGGTTCACCACTGTTCCATGTTTTTGCCATTTGTGGATAATGGCTCTCACTGTGGTAATCAGGCCTCGGGGTGGCTACAGAAATTTAACTCAGGTGTGATAAAGCACAGTTGTTATTTTTTAACATGGAGGGCAATCACTTTTTCACACAGGGCCATGTGGATTTAGAGTTTTTTTCCTCCAGTTTCCGCCGTAAGGTGCCTGAACCCTAAGAGATAGGGTGAGGAGCTCGGCCACCCGGGAGGGGCTCAGAGTAGAGCCGCTGCTCCTTCACATAGAGAGGAGCCGGTTGTGGTGTTCCGGGCATGCTCAGAAGGTCCAGGGGCAAACCTAGGACACGCTGGGGGGGATTATGTCTCACAGCTGGCCTGGGAACGCATTTGTGTCCCACTGGTGGAGCTGGAAGAGGTGGCCATGGACCGGGAAGTCTGGACTTTCCTACTGAGATTGCTGCCCTTATGACCCAGACCCAGATAAGGAGGAGGAATGGAATGGAGTCGAGTCTTTGCCAGCCCGTGAGTTAGTGAAACTGAGTATTCATGAAACACCCGTGTTTAAGTCCCACTTGAGTCTTTATAGAGCACCTGTGAGTCGGTGATACGCCTGTCTTATTGAGTACCGTCAACCCCTGAGTCAGTGAAACTCAAGTCTTCAACCCACAGCGCACTCGCAAGTGATTCAAACTTGAGCCTTGTTGAGTAACCGTGAGTCGGTGAAACTCGAGTCTTCATCAGCTTGTATGTCAGTGAAACTTCAGTAAAGCTGGAGTCTTTGCTTCATTTAGTCGTGCATGCGCTGCCGGTGGAGCCGTAAGAGGAAAGGCCCCAATCTGAGCTGATTCATACAAATGCAGTAAGAGCAACCGTTGCCCAAAATTCATGATTACCTGTTTTGATTTATTTTAGCTACAGTAGTAGGGGTGAGTAACTATTTAACGAAGTCAAGTACCCGGTACTAATTCCCGACTTGCTTTCATCAAGCTGCCTTCGTGGCGTCTCCTTATCTTCACATCTGTGTTGACCGCCGATGTCGTGTCATGCCAAGGATGAGTAACTTGCTTTCCATGCGTTTTTTCTTTTTTGTCGTATTTTACAGTTGCAAGTTACATTGCCTGTGTAAGTGACACCGACACCGGGGGGAGGATGCGTGTAATTGAGGACTATCATTAAGTGGATTCAGGGAACCACTGAAGGTCAAAGGGAATTGCTGTAAATAATGATAAGCAACATAGAAGATGGATGCATGGAATCCAGGGTGAAGGCAGCAGTCGCTTACAAGATGAAAGGTTTTATTTGAGCTTTAACGACACCTAGTGGACAGAGAGTTACTACTAAAACCTCGATACCGATCTCAAGTTTTCCCAGATTCCCGCAACCGCCACTGGCTACATGGTATGATTTTATTTATTTATTTAACCTTGTTGATATATGTGCGCTTAATCAATCGGAGTAAGTACGGCCAAAAAATGAGGTTATGCTTTCATGCAAAGCAAGCAACAAATTTAAGGAATTATTAGCACACGTTGCTAATAAGACAAGTGTAGAAAAAAAAGCAAAACACTGAATGATGTCAGACAATTTGAAATATTTAAAAATGTGCTTATTGAGATGCATTCTATGTCACCTGGACATCAGAGTGGAAGAGGAGAAGTTTGGTGTGTGTTTGTTTGTGGCTGCTTGCCACAAACAAACACACATAAACAAAATATTATGAGACTTGAATTCTTCCGATTGTGGGAAACATTGGTGGGTTTTGTTCATACACACAAAACATGTAAAGCACAAAGCATCACTATGGACTCGCCAGTTGTTGTGTATTGATAATAATACCAATAACGTACAGTACATACAACAATAGAAAAAGGAGTACAACAGCTTGAGTCAAGTACCGCGTATGAGCTATTCACACACACTAAAGTACATTTTTATCCCAACTTGTCTGTGCTGTACATTTCTTTCCATTCTACATGAAGTGAATTGCAGTTTAACGCTAAAAGATACAATATGGTTGCAAAAGATGAGGATGACCTAAATTGCCGTTAAGGAGCAGTTTGGATGCAATTCTATTTTTTTCCAGTCAGCTCCAGAAGTGACTTTCGCATTAAAATGTGGGAAAACAACATTAAAACCGATACACTTTCTAATAAGAAACTTTCAGTAAAAAGACGGGTAGAATTAGAAAAAAAATCAAATGTGTGAACATTGAATGATGTTTTATAAATAGGAGACATTTTCATTCAATTTGTGATCAATGACTTTGCTTTCAAGTTCATCCTGTGATGTGACTACAAACTAAAAAGGACGAGAAGCTGCAGGGACATTCTTTAAAAGCCCATTTTGTCATCATGGCGGCGCTGAGGCGCGATCGCCTCGCTCGCATCACCTGTCAATCAAACAGCTTGAACTGCGCACAAAAGTACTACAATAGATTGGACACGCACATACTGAACGCCTTACCTTTTGGTAAACACTGCTGGACATTTAAGACAAACAGATTTGTGCAAAATGATAAAGTATTCGAATAGAAAGGTCCAGTCGGCCTTGGAGGCTAATTAAAGTCGATACCGTTCACTTCCTTGACTGAGGTCCATCAGTGGTCCTTCACGTGAGGCACAGTCTGTGGCCTAGAATGACATTAAACACAACAAAAAAATAAACACAAATGTGCAGCTGTGCCTCTGGTGTGTGTGTGTGTGTTTACGAGGTGGTTCGGTGTCAGGGTTTCTGCGGGTCGTAGTGCTGGTAGCGGTTCAGCTTGTCTGGATCATTGGAGGCCATGTGGGTGAAGTCCTGGAAAATGTCCTGGTACGTTTCGTCTCCTGTAAGTGTGACAGGAACAGCAGCAATCAACCAGCAAGACCATATGGAAACGTTAGCATTTTTAAGACTTTTAGGAAAATAACAAATAGTTGGAGAGAAAGGATGGATGGATTGATAAATGGATGAATTGATTGTCGTACTGATAGATGACAACAAACCACACAACAGTAGAGCAATATTTAGAACGATAATCTTTAGAAACTAAATAGAAAGAATAATCAGATGAATGATTGACTAAAGAATAATGAAAAGTTAGCAGACCGGCAGAACGATGTAAAAACCAATAAAAAAAAAACTAACAAAAAGAGAAAAAAACAAACAGATTGACAGACGGACAGAACAATGAACATCGGAAAAAAGCTAACAGTAAAGCAAAGAGCATAACAAACAATAGAATACGACCTACAATGAGAGTGAGGATATTTATAAATGGCAGAATTACAGAACAGTCAATAAGAGGTAAAGGAAAACATCTGCTAGCTAGCAAGATCAATAGAAAGAAAGACGAAAACACAGAAAGTCCGACAAAGTGACAAATGATACAAAAAGATGTGTGGGCGTCCAAAAAAACAAACTAAATCGAGCAGTAAAATGTCAGAATGACAATCAACAGAATAATCTACACAACACTAGCGTGTAGATAAACGATAGAAAACAAGACAACGTATGATAAAAACCAAAACTAATGGTAAATAAGCAAAACAACAAAAGGGTATAGAATGAGCGCAACCCCCCATGTCCAGTTTTACGCACAATCCCCTCTACACTTCCTGATCCAAGTCAGTAGATGCTCAACATTTGTGATAAAAAGCCACGAAATTGGGCAATTAGTTAAAAGGAGTTGTTCTAAGAAAAAGCAGTCAATCAATGATCAGTGATCAATTTAGTGAAAAACAGGTGTGAATCAGGTGACCCCTATTTAAGGATGAAAGCAGCACTTGTTGGACATCCATTTCTCTTTGAAAGCCTGAGGACAATGGGTCATTCAAGACATTGTTCAGAAGAACTGCGTAATTTTATTAAAAAGTTGATTGGAGAGGGGAAAATTTACAAAGATGTGCAAAAAAGTTTGGGCTGTTCAGCTAAAATGCCTTAAAATGGAGAGCAAAACCAGAGACGAAAACGAAAAACAACTATCAAAATGGATGGAAGAAAACCAGAATGGTAAAAGCTCAACCAATCAGGATGATCACAGTCTGGAGTTACCTTTAAATACTGTGACGGAAGATGTCGGTGTGACGCTAATCTACTTACAATAATCCCCCGCAAAGTCCCTCTCTTTAAAAAAAAAAAGACAGAAGATGTGCAGAAGAGGTTACAATTTGCCAAAGAACACATCAACAGGCCTAAAGAGAAATGGAGGAACATTTTGTGGACTGATGAGAGTAAAATTGTTCTTTTTGGGTCCAAGGGCTGCAGACAGTTTGTGGGATGACCCCCAAACTCTGAATTCAAGCCACAGTACACAGCATCATAATATGGGCATGTTTCTCCTACTATGGTGTTGGGCCTATTTATCCCATAGCAGGGATCATGGATCAGTTTGCATATGTCAAAAAACTTGAAGAGGTCATGTTGCTTTATGATGAAGAGGACATGCCCTTGAAATGGATGTTTCAACAAGACAATCACCCCAAACACACTAGTAAACCAGAAAAATCTTGTTTCCAAACCAACAAAATGAATGTTATGAAGTGGCCAGTCCAATCCCCGGACCTTAATCCAATGGAGAACTTGTGGGGTGACATCAAAAATGCTGTTTCCGAAGCAAAACCAAAAAATGTTAATGAATTGTGGAATGTTGTTAAAGAATGTTGGAGTGGAATAACAGCTGGTGCCAACAAGTTGGTGCCACAAGTTGGTTGAGTCCATGCCACACAGATGTGAAGCAGTTATAAAAAACTAAATATTAATTTAGTCGTTTACAGGATTGCCAAATCCTAGAAACAAAAAAGTTTGTACAAAATAGTTTTGAATTTGTAAAGTCAGCGGCAGACACTATTTTTTGAACACCCCTTTCAACTAATTGCCCAATTCCACAACCTTAAGAGCGTGCATATCATGAATGCTGGGTCTTGTTTTCTGAGAATCTACTGCACTTACCGGTAACTTGTCTGCATGTAGCAATAAAAATAAATTGATAAGTGATTCACAGTGAGTATGAATGAGGAATAAATAAGACGTGCTCAATCTTTCAAGTCAGGTGCCAAGTAGTGGAGGCGACTAGAAACCAAGAGTCACGTTTCAAAGAAGAAGGAAAGGTCAGCCATACCTGTGAGAGCGCCGGCAGTGACTGGAAATATTAAAAGCGAAGGAGACACGAGATGAAGTGGAAAGGAGCAGCAATCAAGCCAACAACAACACTCAGAAAAGACAAGCGTACACAGGTTAGGTTTGTGTTAGCATCTGTATTGTGTTTAAATTGCAGCCTTGGATAGACCAAAAGAAAAAGTACAGTTGTGCAAAGCAAAAAGCAGACAGGAAAGGAAAAAAAGGCACAAACCCGTAAAATCACACCACCCTCTCTGCACTGCTCGTAAAAATATATCACATCTTCAAAACAATACAACTTCTAACTGCCGACAGGAGGAGCCGATGCGGAATCAAACGGTGGTACTAATATTCTATTGTATCTAGAAGCGGGCTCGCTCTCATCAGTGCCGTCGTTCATCATCTGATTGGACGACGTCCTCACGCACACTAAAATAACCACATTGGCATCAAACCGCATGTGGAAGTGCCCGTTTGTTTGTTTCTCTTGCCGTGACTGCAATCTGAGGATGAAGCTGAAACGCATTAAAGTTAAACCTCGGTTTTGGGCGTTAAATTGTTCCAAAAAGTCCAACGAAATCTGTAAAATATGAAAATTTAGGCAATTTTTCCCACTAACCCAAAAACATGAACAAAAAAAGACATTTTATAGAGAATAATCGCAGTCTTACAAAGTCAAACGATTAGAAATGACCTTTAACAAATTGCTGACACTCACCCTTTTCCGTGGCCCCATAGCGTTGGTTTTTTTTTAGCGGTTACAGGTAATTTAAACATGTCAAGGAGCTTTATTTGAACACACTAAATTTTGTGGGAAACAAAAGGACTGGTTTGTTACGACAGAATATAAAAGCCAGTCAACATTTTCAGCAAAAACCGAATCACACAAAAAACTGGGATGTATGAAAAACCGAGGTTTGACCTTCACATGTGAAATCACCTTGACCTTCTCTACCCTTTTGAATGCACATGTCCAACCGCATTGTTAAAATGGCAACCCTGAACATCCCTAACTTTTTATGACTTGTGTATTTACAGACGGTCACAGTCGGCAATCATCTCCATTTCATCCTTCCTCTTGACTCACACTGCCCCGGTCAAGAAAACACCGCTACAAATGTCTTTTCTTTCTCGGCATAGGTCCAAACACATTCATCGTGTTTCAACGGTGAGAAATAAGTACTTAAAAAAAACAAAGACAAAATAAAAGCAGCGTGCAAAGGTCTTGAACAGTCCAGCTGCAAGTAGCAACACATCCCTAACAGGGTTGACACCCCATTCAAAATACAAACACATGGAAGCATCAACCAACACCTCCTACATGCGCAGCAGTCTATAAGCACCAGAGGGCGCTGCAGCGTCGTAATGTTTTGAAGGGGCCAGCGTGAAGCCGGAAGGAACATGAGTGTCATATACTGTAGAGCAGTGGTTCTCAACTGGTTTGGCAGTGGGACCAAAATTGTTGAAATCTTTCAACTCAAATATATTTAAAAGGACCTCTCGCCCTTCATGGTGCGTTCTTTTGCAGCGGATATCTGCAGCTGTGTGTCCTTCCCCTCCTTATGGACAAAGGTGTCCATAAACAAGGCGACTTTGCAATGCGGGCTGCATTCACAGATATTGGGTCACAACCCACCAGTTGAGAATCACTGCTGTAGGGTGTAAGCGTTATCCAAAGTAATATTAAAGAATATAATACAATACATTTGGGGTCTCCTCTACACCCTGAAAAACTGATTCTCTGTAGCGTTTCGGTATTTGCGACTCATTGGCCGGTGGGGAGATCGATAGCATCGATACCACAGGTATCCCACTTTGACACCCCTTGTTGTAGAGACATATACAAGACACCAGATTTACAGAAAAGTAGAGCCACATGTGAGTAACGCTGCAGGCTCCTATGATGATGCTGCACACTGCTCTTTTAAATCAAAGTGCCTGTGTGCGGTCCAAATGCAGTGTTTGGAGCAGGGACATGAAAATGGGTATATTCTGATGAATCGTTCACTATCTACACAGCTTGATACAGCCCTCTTGAATAGCATCTTATTGCTTGTGCACATCAATCATCATCACAGATGATTTGATTGAAAAGCAGTTGTCTTTCAAGGCCATCGCCGCAACAGTACTAGAAGGTCGTATTTTAACACCAGATGAGTACACTCAAATCCTGGCACTACCATCTTATCAAGTCAGTGAAACTTTGGTACAAACACAGACTGTTTTCCTGCCCAAACCCAAATGCTTTGAATGGACATTTGAAATGGTAATTATACACAAGAAAATACAAGATTGGTGCATACCAAATTCATAACAAAGATATGCTTTATGGTTGGATTTTCAACTACACGCAGCAGCCTGTATTTGGGTAATATGTACTACAGTATGTACTCTTGAGTATAATTACACTACTTTAAACAAGGAAGTAATTCCAAATGACTGTGAGACACAAATATAAAAACTATTTATAAATATTTTTTCCACAGAAAAAAAAGTCTGAATAAGATGGGACGTCTTAGACTCGAGGTGTGGAGACAGGTGCCGCCAAGCAAGTCAGAGCGTTTCGTCCAGTTACTCACATTAAATGAAAAAGACTCACGCAACCGTGGTGCGGGTAAGAAATACAGTAATGCTCAAAATAATAGCAGTCCAATGTGACTCACTATTATTAGTATATTTTATTGCTACATGGCAAATAAGTTACCAGTAGGTGCAGTAGATTCTCAGAAAACAAACACGACCCAGCATCCATGATATGCACGCTCTTAAGGCTGTGCAATTGGGCAATTAGTTGAAATGGGGGTGTTAAATAAAAGCAGTGTCTGATGTTGACTTTACAAACACTGAACTATTTTGGACAAAGTTTTTGTTTCCAGTATTTCGCAATCCAATATTGTTGGTTTCGAACCAAGATTTTGCTGGTTTACTAGTGTGTTTGGGGTCATTGTCTTGTTGAAACACCCATTTCAAGCCTTTTTATTTTAACAGAGGGACTTTGCAGGGGAATATTTTTAAATAGATTAGCTTTACACAGACGTCTTCTAACTGTCACAGTACTTACAAGTAACTCCAGACTGTCTATGATCATCCTGGAGCTGATCATTGGCTGAGCCTTTGCCATTCTGGCTATTCTTCCATCCATTGTCATAGTTGTCTTCCGTTTTCCGCCACGTGTCTCTGGTTTTGCTCTCCATTTGAAGGCGTAGGAGATCATTTTAGCTTAACAGCCAATATTTTTGCACTTCTTCATAACTTTTCCCCTCTCCAATCAACTTTTAAATCAAAGTATGCTTTTCCTATGAACAATGTCTTGAACGGCCCGTGTTCCTCAGGCTTTCAAAGAGAAATAAATGCACTTTCAACAAGTGCTGCTTTCATTCTTAAATAACGGCCACCTGATTCACACCTGTTTTTTCACTAAATTGATCACTGATTGAATGCCATAGTGCTATTTTTGAAAACACCCCTTCAACTAATTGCCCAACTGCAAGAGCATGCATATCATGAATGCCGGGTTTTGTTTGTTTTCTGGAAATCTACTGCAACTACTGGTAACTTGTTTGCCATGCAGCAATAAAAATATACTAATAACAGTCATTCATCTGGTTAGTCACATTGGACTAACATACAGCCAGAGAGTCTAACATACAGCACTGGACAGGAATAGTCTTGATGCCATTGATAGTCTGGACTGTTGTTTTGTTATTCCACTGGGTCATTGCAATCCAACAGATACGGCACTGATATTACAAAAGTAAATTAATTTTTTTTTTACAGCGTTATGTCTTTGAAAGTATTTTTTGCAAAAACAGGTCCAGAAAGAGTGTTTTCTTGGGTTCGGGACAATGGAAATTTCACAGAAAATTGTGACCTAACTAGAAGTTGTTTTTCTACTTTATACAGTGAAACCCGTTAAAGATGACGCCGCTCACACTGGCTGACTCACGTCGCCATAACCAAAACCAAAACCAGCCATTGCACAGTTACTGGTGACATTGGCCAGAGACCGGAGAACGGCTGATTTTAAATTTTTAAACATACGGCGGTTCCATTTTTCATAAAAATGACACCCATTTGGGTATCACATTGAATCTCGACAAAAGCAACTTATGCTGGCACTTCTTTAGTAATTTAGTAATAACACGGTGGGCCAGGATGTCGGTATACACAGAACCGACTGAAGTAGGTTCCACTGTACACTGTTTAGCGGCAATCGCTCTTCAAATTTAAAGGGAGGATGCAACAATTATCTAATGTTCTAGAAGCTTTACATTTTGTACCATCTGTAGCAGACACCTGGTTTAGTGTTCTATGCTGACACAGTGAGGGGAAGTCACATTAGTAATGCAGCTGAGATTGAGGACCCCTGGGGTGCTGCTTGTCACTGACAGACTGCGATCCTATTTCTACTAAACCGGAAGTGAAAAACAGAAAGACAATGACAATAAATTCAGTTCTTTGATGGTGACCTTTCTCAGTCACAAAAAATCCGACCAAACTCTTTAACAGGGTCCAGTCATTCTTGTTCTGAGCTTGTTTTTAAGACACTCCTCTACAGTGCTATTAGGTGTCATCCAGCTGCAGACTGATAAACTCCTGCATGCACTTTCTGTACTGCATCTCGGTCGGACTGTTGGTGTTATATTGACCTGACTGGCTGTAGGGCCCCTCCGCCTCCCGCATCTCCTCGTTCATCTTGGCTAGCCGCAGCCTGGGGAGGAAATTAAGAATGACATTGAAAAAGATTCTTGAAGAGGCGAAAAAAATTATAATAATAATCCAATTGATTAATAATGAAAACGCCCTTAGGGCCGCCCCCGTGCTTCTACTTGAACAGGAACACCAAAAACAGAAAATCCTGGATGTGTGTGTTCAACAAAATAGCTTAGAGGTTTACTAACTCAAAGATTGGTCAAAGTGAAGACACTCACAAGGTGACAATATCAGCATTGGCAGCTTCCACAGCAATGGTCAGCGGGGTTTTCTCGTCAATGTCTGCAGCATTTTGATTGGCTCCTCTTTTCAAGAATAAACACACTTGTCTAAAAGGAACACACAAGTTACGTTTACAGTGAGACAAAGTTTGTTTTGTGAGTTAAGGCGCGGCTCTGAGGTAAACTCACCCTGTGTGACCCAGCATGGTGGCGTGGTGCAGGGGTCCTCGACCTTGAGCATCCTGCTGGTTTACATTTGCCGCATTTTGGAGCAGAAACTCACAGGTGACCAGAGAACCCTGAAATTTCACATGAACGCAACTTCTTACACATTTTACGCTCAGTAAGTGAGCCGGCAGAAATCTCCGGAAACCCGCTTACCCCCCGAACGGCCATAACGAGCGGCGTCCTCTTGTCGTCTTCTGTGTTGACCCAGTTGACCTCGGCTCCGTGGGCCAACGCCTCGGCCATGTCAGGCAGGTTGCGGGCGCACGAAGCCCAATAAAGCTGCAGACCTGAACTGTACTCTTTGGGCTCGTAGAACAAGATCTCCTTGCAAGGTGATGGCGGAGGCAGGGTGGCAGGCATGGGCATGGGCGGAGCCTCAGCAGCATCTGAACAATAACGAGATAAGACACATACTGAGATGGTCAAACCATCAAACCTTTCCGCAACCAAAGTGGTTTTAATAAACTATTAAATTGGAAAAACGTGTGTGTGTGTGTTTTACCTGCACCTGCCAAACTACTATTAGAGTGGGTGGTGGGCAGCATCTCCCTGCTGCCATCAGCGCTATGCTGAATGCCACTATCTGCACTTTTGACTGTGGAAAAACAAAGAAAATTGTTATGTGGAACACTTGTGTCATCCCTAAAGTCTGTAAAAAAAAAAAAAGAAGAAGGAACATATTCCTGCCTTGTTAGGTGGTCATAATCATTTTAGGTCACTATATTATATTATTTTTAGTAGTAGCAAATGGGCCTCCAAACGCTGTAACTGAAGCGCCCCCGTGTGGCAGCGGTAGTAAGCTTTCTTGATAGAACCCAGAAGCAATTGGATTAATCCAGTACAGTAGAGAACTATTAGCAGGGATTTGTTCCATGACCCCCAGGAAATGCAAAAAAGCAAATAAAAGGCTCACCCACAAAAAGCCTAAAGTGCCCACAAAGTGCCTCTCATTGTTATTGAACATATTTAATTCAGTTTTATACATAAAGAAACAATTCCAGACATACTCTATACAGTCTTGCTACAAAATGTGCAGTTACACAACATCACGCCTTGTCAGTGCATCTTCCTGCTGGAAAATGTAAGTGAAGTAACGTGTAAAGCATCGCCCTCTGCTGGATTTAAAGCTGGATTTCCCCTCCTGCAAAGTAACCACTTTCTTTTAAAATTACCATTAAAAAATATATATTTATTGACAATTTAAAGCAGTGGGAAAAAGTCAGATTATGCAGGAGAGAATGCCGACTCGCAAATAGGCCAACAAAGCAAAAAATTGACAGGCAGCGTTGACAAAGAATTGGAGGCAAAATAGGATCAAAAGGGCCAAGACAAATAAACAAAACGATATTCATTACAATTTCTATTATTCTTACTATTGTTATTATGTCTTAATATATTATTATTTATGAGCTTTGTGCCAAAGCAGAGTGGCCCTCCTTGAGCTGCGAGAGGTATACACATTAGCTGATCTTGATTCATAGGTCTTTTCTTGGATTAGTTCCATCCTACCCTATGCTCTCTGCTTCAGAAAGCAGCACTCATGNAAAAAGTCAGATTATGCAGGAGAGAATGCCGACTCGCAAATAGGCCAACAAAGCAAAAAATTGACAGGCAGCGTTGACAAAGATTTGGAGGCAAAATAGGTTCAAAAGGGCCAAGACAAATAAACAAAACGATATTCATTACAATTTCTATTATTCTTACTATTGTTATTATGTCTTAATATATTATTATTTATGAGCTTTGTGCCAAAGCAGAGTGGCCCTCCTTGAGCTGCGAGAGGTATACACATTAGCTGATCTTGATTCATAGGTCTTTTCTTGGATTAGTTCCATCCTACCCTATGCTCTCTGCTTCAGAAAGCAGCACTCATGCCTTACCGCTTTGCACAATTTACTATCTAAATGTGCCCAGAGTCCGCTTTTTGTTATGCTGCCCTCACCGCTCAGAAATTTCAGAACTGGTCTGACTCAAAGTACATGAACAATGCTTGTGTTTTTGTTTATTTTTTGTAACTCACTGTTTTTAAACTTAAACTTGAATTTTTGTATTTGTCATGACGTGTAGTGCTGACCTCTGGGCCAGGTCTGTCCAGGTCCATGTTTTATTGGATGATTATATATTTAAAAAAATGGTCAATTACTATGATGATTTATTCTATCCATAGTGAGAGAAAGACATAGATGACAGATCCCCACCAACATGACGACAAATAAAAATCCAGGAACCATAACCGTGTGTGGGAAAAACACTTCCCTCCTCCAGGAAAAACAAAACATGAACACTCTTCCAATCTCTTTACGCAAAGAGATTTTCTATTAGTTGGGTCTAGATGAGGGAGGGGGGCGGGCAAGAGGATGAAAGGTTGTTAGGTTGTCAGCCTGGAATCAGGAAGAGCCAATGGACAAAGAGGATGGAGAAGCTGGTCAAACATTAACATTGAATACTTACTGCTCCTGAGCTTGGAGGAGTTGTCAAAGTAGGAGAAGAGCGAATCAAGCTCGTCAGGACAGAAGAGAGAGTCCCGGCGGGCCTCCAAGCCGCTGGTAACAGCTACGCAAGGGATGATGGGATTTTGGAGAGGAATTGGGCAGCACAGGGTATTGTTCGAGTGGCATGGTTGGATGGGAGTTGCGATTTAAGGTAGGATCGGTGGTCGGGGAGTGGGGGGGTGGGGTTGTTAGTCCAGCAGCAACGAACAGCCAGGGGGGAGGGAGAGGAGACAAAGTGTGACAAAGAACAGAGAAATGAGAGAGAGAGTGAAAGCAGAAATAGTTAAGAGTAGTAGCTCGCTTGACACTGGAGGAGACGGGACTACGAGTGGCAATGGGCGGAGCTTAGATGTATGCTGTTCACAGAGAACACACACTTGGCTTGGTCACTAAAGCGCAAAAAACACAGTAAGCGCACAAGGATAGGAAAGGCTGCTATGAGGGGAGGAAGAGGGAGTATGTCTCTTTAGATGCACTGCGTGTTGCGCTTTGGTAGTCACCTCCGACACCCAGAAACCTCACTCTGCACAGCTTTTCAAAGCTTTACGACTTACAGTTAATACTACCACTACAAGCGTATCATTGCAGTCTTTGTAGACACCAAAGGTTCCACTGACCTGGCTGTCCGGAGGAACCAGGTCGTAATTTGGGCGTGGGCGGTGGTGGTCGTGGGGGCAGATGTTCAGAGCTGCTGCTCAGTCTCTTCTCCTGTTTGCTGAGGGACACCACCTTGCTCCGAAGCTCCTCATCAGACGGCCTGTGCACAAACCTGCGATCCACGTACTTGGCTTTTATGTATGCCTCTACTTCATGTCTGGAAAACACCAACACAAAGCATATTTTCGATTTCAACAACAGCAGCAGTCATATCCTGGCACATTACTCTTGAAGGTCACAGAGAGCCACCTGACACCCCACACGAGCAAGCACTTGGCGACAGAGGCAAGGAAAACTTTGGACAGAACCCATGTTTGCTGATGAGTGAAATCCTGCGTAGATGAAGGCCATTTAAACCGTGCAAGTAACTTCATATCTAACTAAATGCAGTGTTGGCAGCCTGTCGACAATACATTTGGACCGCCAAGGCTACATTTGGCTCTACCTGTTTGCTCACAAACTCATTAAATTGGGAGTATCTGTGTCTCATGTTCTGTTGGTAAATGAGATTTAAAAACATTGTACATTTCTCATGTCAATTACACAAACTACTTGTTTACAGTCCTCATTTGGGGTTGGGGGGTTGGAACATTTATTTCCAAAACATTTGTACCTCGGGTCTCCTGGCTGTGGTTTTCTAGCTCCCAGCTCCTCTCGTCGAGCCTCGTAGATCTGGTTAATGACGCCATTTCCAAGTTCACACATCAGCTGCAAAAGATGGGTTGAAAACATGAGGAAAATTTTGCCAAACTTACAGCTCAGAAAATTACATACGAGAGAAAAAAGTTATGTGATTTCAAGAGGACAATTCAGACCGATATATATATATTTTTTTAATCCATTTGTTGATCAATGCGCACTATTCCATTTTATTTTATGAGATACTGAATTTGTTGTTTTTAAAAAAAATTAGCTTTAAGGTATAATAATCAAAATGAATAATAAATACTTTCTTGAAACAACTGTTTGATGATCCTAAAAAGCACCTTTTTTGTTGTGACACACTGCACAGATGAGACTACCATACTGCAATTGTACCCTTTTTCCTTCATCTCATATTTGCTCCCAAATGCTGATACTACTTGGGAATGCATAAAGGCAAAACCTTATTGAGTGCTAATGTGCATATTTGTGGTACACAACCTCTCTGAAAAACAAACTCCAGGTGGATGGTGGTTCTGTATTTATATTTGATATTGTTCCTGTCATAGTTTTGCACAATCAATACCAAATAAGATACATTAGATGTCTATAATGTATGTACGATCGCTAAAATGCTAGTGTCAATGGCATAGCAAAAGTTAGCGCCCCAAATAGCGCTCATCGGCTCTGCCAGTAACTAGCAGCTCCTAGCCTAAATTTTAGCTAGCAGTTCAGAGCAAAACGGGAGACGGCTCACTCATTAATTGGGACACTTTATGCAAAGGTACCACTGTATTAATGACTAAACAATACCTGCAGTGCACCAATAACTTCTCACTTCAAGCGATGCACTTTTTGACAACTCCAGTCATAGCAACACAAATAACTTTGGTTTTTTGAGAGAGCGATCTGCCAGGGCTTTCAAGCTAATCTTGCCATTAAAATACCCTTTTCTTTGCCCATCTCTGTTCAATATTTGCTCGTTTCTAGCTTCACACAAATCTTCAAACTACAATGTGGGCTGAGGGTCAATCAGGATGTGCGCAAGTCAGAAAAATCAGTGCCTTTAAAAGGACACTTCCGTTAACGCACCTTTAACGCGTTAATTTTGGCAGCCCTAATATGGACTAAAAGGATCCTGCAAAGATTTTTTGCAATTTACTGCCATTTGTTCAAATATGGTGCCTCATGTAGTTAATACTTTCCACCATGAGATGGCAGACATCTGTAAATTTAATCTTAGCAACATTTGTGGGCGTGGTTTTTGGCAAAGTGTAGGAGTTTAAAGACGCTGAATCACCATGTAAGTGCAGCAGCGGGTCAGTCCACAAGCAGCATATACTTGCGGCGGTGCTTTGCCTGACCATGTTAGGGGTGGCAGCAGGTGATGTGGTGGGTTGTCAAAACACCGTTATTGGTGAGGGGGGTAGCAGGAATGTAAAAAAAATAAAAATAAAAAGACTGGTATCGTGTAGACATGGACCTGACAAATTCG
The DNA here is from genome assembly GCA_024372805.1 of Oostethus manadensis. Taxonomy (NCBI): domain Eukaryota; kingdom Metazoa; phylum Chordata; class Actinopteri; order Syngnathiformes; family Syngnathidae; genus Oostethus; species Oostethus manadensis. Next base: position 677,949 of record QODF01000019.1, read on the forward strand.
GAGCCCGGTGACATCATAATATGCACACTAGATGAGTCCATTTACTCTCGTCACAAACTCTGGGTCATACTGGTGATTTTTCTCATTTACAGAATGCCTTTATCTCGAACCATTTTCAAACTACAAAAATTAAAGATGAATGCAGATCAGGTAGACCACTCATGTCCAAACTTTTTCCATCCCAGGTTAAAAAATGGAAGTTTGGGGGGGGGGGGGTCCTCTTTGATATTCCCTTTTTGGTTTAATGAAATGCAAAAATCCAATCAAAATAGTTAAAGACATGCTAAAAAAAAATAAAAGGCATACATCTCAACTTTGTGTTATTTGTTTTAATATGATAGCTTCATAACTAATCTTTTTTTTCACACATTTCTCTTTTAACATTGCCAGCCTCAAGTATTTTTGCAAAAAGCTGTGGGCCAATAAAAAATGAGCAGTGGGATGGAAATGGTCCCCAGGCAGAACTTTGGACACCACTGATGCAACTTTTAACAATTTCCCAGAAAGGTCTGGGGCATGTGTCTCATTTACCTTCAGCAGTTCTGGCTCCCATGAATCCAAAGTCAAGGAGCGGACCTTTGAGAAATGAACTCCCAGACTCCTGGACGTGAAGGAAAGTTAGGAATGAATACATTTTATTACAACTCAACAGGTTTTAGCCCAAAAAATCAACTTAATTGTAATTTCAAATTGATTACCCCCCTGATGTTCATGTTGAGTAGATCCTTGTTTTGATTATTGTTTTCAAACTATTACCAGTTAAGGATTTGAAAATGCACAAATGAGTGGGTTTTCCTGCAAATAAAAGTACTAAAAAAAATGTATGCAGTTTTCCAAGTGTTTTCCAGAAATCAACATCCACTATTTACCTGTGAATTCCAGAGCACTGGATGCAAAGGGTGATGCCCAAATTGATGCTGGCCCAGCGAGGATCTGGCTGGCCGCAGTCGCAACAACAAGCGTTGCCAGGGATGGTGAGGACCTTCTGGAGGGCACTCTCTCCTTTCAGTGATCTCTCCTTAGGCTCCCCTCCGGAGTCCAAGCTCCCTGTTGATGTGGAAGACTTCCTATCCAGCTTCTGGTGTAGAAACACAAATGCAGCTCATTTTATGGGATCATCAGTACAGTAGATGCTGATTTGCAGTTTAGCATCTCAGTGTACACGCACGCACACAGGTGCTCTCAATAAATTAGAATATCACCAAAAAGTGGATTTATTTCAGTAATTTCATTCAAAAAGTGAAAAGTGGGCCGCACGGTAGCTGAGTGGTTAGCACATTGGCCCCACAGTCAGGAGATCTGGAAGACCTGGGTTCAAATCTCCGTTGGGCATCTCTGTGTGGAGTTTGCATGTTCTCCCCGTGCGTGTGTGGGTTTTATCCGGGTACTCCGGTTTCCTCCCACATTCCAAAAACATGCATGTTAGGTTAATTGGCGACTCTAAATTGTCCAT
>QODF01000019.1:687303-697330 GCA_024372805.1 Oostethus manadensis
TTTTTTTTTGTGCAGCATGTTGTGCAGCATTTTTTCTAAAATAAATGCAATGCAACACTAGGAGAACCTTCACTATCAGACCAACCCAAATAAGGAAAATTACTTTTGTGTTTTAAAAGCTCTTTCAAATGTTGAACTGCCTGTAGGAACTGGATACATAGCTAACACAATGTCAGTGCTATTGTACAATTTATTTGTCATGTTTTTCAGGGGCAACCCTACTTTCTTTATCTTACAACCTGAAACTGTTTGTAGCCAACATGGAGTCGTCACAAGCTCTTATAGTGCAAGTGTATGATTTGGTTCTCGTGTAGTATTTGCGCACACAAAAAAATTAGGCACTACACGGTACGATTCAATTTTTTCTTTTTAATCATTGGCAGGGGATATTGTACCCAAGAACCAAATCATGCATTTGACATCCTCTTGATTTTTCAGATGGCAAAGCCCTCACATTACAAACTTTTGACTGACAAACTCCTCTTGACATTCTTCATCAATATATATGGTGACCAAAGTAAAATTAAGTCCTAATAAAGTTGTGATTCCTGGAAAAAAAAAAAAGTACAAAAGATCACCAAATGAGACACAGCTTAAGAGAAAATGTCACAGCGTCATCAAAACTGACAAACAGTATCTACTTTTTGGCCAATGTACAATCGTAAAAACATAAGGAGACCACACACAGTACATTTGTTTTTTAACACAACTTTTCTACTCCCTTTACTCTACTGTACTCAGTAGAACAGTTAAGGGGTGAAAACTTGTCAAAACATGTGCCTGTGCTATTATTTTTCTGACAAATAAACCACATGGTGACGCTGTTATTTATGCCTAAAGTTTGCCATGAGTCGAATTGACTTGAAATTTCTCGCAGAGCCCATTGTGCTCTGCAAAACACCCACTCAAACTTTAGAGAGGTTACCCAAATCACCACAAAATTTGGCACATGCTTGGAAAAGCACGTGTGTGTGAAAATTTGAGCAGAGCAGTGGTGTCCACAGTGTGCCCTGAGGCCATTTGTGTGTTTTTTTTAGTGGCCCATGAGAGGTTCTAAAAATACCAAGCAAAGCTAAACGCAAAAATCAAGGTGGAAAAAAATAGCTAAAAGGAATAATGTATGATAACAATAATGCAGGATGCAGTCGTCCCTCGTTATATTGCATTCTTTCAGAAATTAGTTAAACGATCGCTGTTCGGTGGTAGACTATGGCCTATCTTTAGTCTAAACATATTGACTTCTTAAGTTTATTGGCTTTTTAAGTTGAGAATAAATCAATTTGAGGCTAACTAGACTCGCTAGATTGCTAGCTAGTGGCTGTCTGGAGTCCCTGCAGCATAAGAGTTGCATAATGTGATGTAAACAATGAACAATAGGAGTGTAAAGGTGACTATCTCACTCCGCAAATAAATAAATAAATAAATAAATATAAATATAAATATATATATTATTCAAGTTGTTATGACTTGAGTTGTCACAAAGTGTGTCGCCTCTGGGGGAAGTGAGAAGTTAATTGCACACAGCAGGTATTGTTTTCTCGTTTATACAGTGGTGCCTTGGCATAAAGTGTCCCAATTAAGAGTGTTTTTAGATGCGAGCCGTCTCTCGTTTTGCTTTAAACCGCTAGCAAAAGTTTAGGCTAGGTGCTGCTAGTTACCAGCAGAGCCGATAAGAGCTATTTGGGGCGCTAGTATATGCTATGTCCTTGACACTAACAAGAAATAACTTTTCAGTATGCTGGAGTCAGTGGAAAATGTTGGAGACTCCTTAGCTACATCCATCATCAATCAAAATGTGTTTGTAAGGGCACATGTGGGACACCCACAACATTAAAAAGTAATGCTATGACCTCTATTATGGCAGCAGTGACGGATTGACAACAAAAAAATTCCATATGCCCTTGGTTCCCCTGCTGGAATAACGTAGTGAGGTGAGAAAACACTGCTTACCTGCAAAGCAGCCTGTAGTAGATAGTAAGTAGAAGAAGAAATGGGGGAAAAAAAGAGGATCAGACATTTGGTTAGTAAGGTAGAAACAGAGAGAATCGGCAAATAGACAACATTAAAAATAGTTCAAATGAATGAAAAGAGAAGAAGTAGAAGAGGTGTTGGCACCACATGAGAGACCTGGCATGCAAAAACTCAAACTGGTGATGTGGCAGAATACAAATGGAAGTAGACGGCCGCCTTATTTTACAGACCACAATTAGTTGATATTATTGACCAGCACTGTATGTGGGTTGACATGGCTATGCAATCTAATCATGTACATTTAATGCACTTCGTTACAAGCATTCAAGTAACCTACTTAGCTGTTGTGTGTTTATTGTCAGTTCTCCCCGTGCATGAATGGGTTTTCTCCGGGGCGAGAAAAACCCATTCTTTGGCGACTATAAATTGCCCATTAGAGTATGAATGTGAGTGTGAATGGTTGTTTGTCTGCCCTGCGATTGAGTGGCGACCAGTCCAGGGTGTACAACGCCATCTGCCCGAAGTCAGCTGGGATAGGTTCCAACACTCCCGCGCCCCTAATAAGGATAAGCGGTATAGAAAATGTAGAAAATGGATGGATGAATGTTTGGATGTTTATTGTCAGCCTTTAAAAATGCATGGCCGTGTGGTTGAGATCATCAGTAGGCATCACCTGAAACTTGAGAGTGGAGTGCAGTAGATCCCCGCCTATTCGCGGTCGGGATTCAGGACATCGCACACTAGCAGATTTTTCTTCTCTGCTTTGTTTGTAAATTATTTGTTTGATTTGTTTTGTTTACTTAAATAGGAATGGAACCTTGGTTGGTGTCATTAACCCATTCCAGAAGGTCCGACTGTAACAGAAACAGATATGCTAATATGCTAACTGATATGCTAATTTACATACTCCCGTAAGAATAAAATAATAATAAACCCAACTAATCAATTCCAGAAGCCAAAAATGTTAACATAAAACATGTTTTTCATTATTTTGCAATTATATAAATATTTTTTTACCTTCACGGAAGACTTGATTCTTGATGTGATTGTTGCCAGAGACACAATGTGGCAGCAAAACACCCGAAACCACCTTCCTGTTTTGCCATGAGTTCTTTCTTCAATTCAACATGCACTTCAATTCAACTTGCACATGTTTCTCATCTCAGTAACCCAAAATAGAACCACAGAAAGTTTTAAGTGCCAGCATTTTGAGAAAGAAGATGAAAAACGGTATTGAATTAATAACTCATGACAAAACATGACTGTGTGGTGTCTCGCTGCCATGTTGTGTCTTTGGAACACACATCAGGAATCACGTTTCCAGTAAAAGTAACACTAAATGTTCATTTATCCTTTTCTTTTGTTTTTTGGGGTGAGTCAACCTCTGATGACTTCATAGACAAGCTATGTAGCTGACCTCTGGTTCAAGTTGCCATTTTGTAACTTAGCTAAGGACGTTTTGTGATAAAATTGGAGTAAGAACATAGTTGGACACATGCAGTCAATTAATAAAGTCATGTGAGTTCGGTGGCACTATCTGCAGGGGGAAAAAATCAGGGGTTCGCTGCTGTTCGCTGTCTCACAAGTCACTTCACTCAACATTTTCCAGCATGTAGATGCTTTGACTAGAATTCTTACTACATGTTTTGTCGCTACGAAACTGAATCTGAATTTAAAATGTGATTAGGGAATAGAGTATCAAAATCCATTATTTGCATTTTTTTATCATTTGTGGTAAATTTTGTACCTTTTGCTGGATGGTGGAGTGTTTTTGCTCCATGTCCCTCTTCTCTTTGGCGGCATCCACCACCAGCTGGTCCAACTGAGAAAAACAAGTGATTAGTCAAGCATGCTGATAAACCACCTGGTCACACTCAGTTTGTCTGAACGGTCACTATGCAATTGTGCAGAAATAAACGTGACATTTCTCCAGGCTGATGACGGTCAACGAGGTTGTCCAAAATTAAGTCTGCTTCAACTGCACTTAAAAGTGCTTCATTTACTATTATTATTGCCAATTTAAGTGAGGAGACGCTTTTTCCTTTTCCCCAAACAAAAACGGACCCGTCGGCAAAGGATTCATCCTCTGTGAAATCAGGCGGGAAATGAATGATTTCTCCTTAACCCGTAAACATTGCAAGCAAAGACAGAAACAAAAGCGTCCTCTCAGCAGACACCTAAGCAACAAACGCTGGCGGTCACAGAGCGACGCCACAAAATGTGCCAGCTCGCTTCAAGGCATTCATGTTCAAGAGGGTCCTCGTATACTCGGTTTGTTGCCACAATGTGACCTCGATCAGAATGCAGGACAAAAGGCTGTCATTGAGTAAAATACACTGTAATACTACACAACCTGACGTGTATTGGAGACACGGCAAAAAGGCGACACGCACGTTCAGTCAGGGGTCTAAAATTGGTGCAATGGAGGGACGAGACACAGCAGGTTTGCTTTCCTTTAAAGAATGAGTTTCTTCCCTCAAATTGACAGAGGTGCTGATCACCTAAAATCACCTGCTGTAGTGGACGGCTGGAAAGAAAACCTGCAGCCTCTCGGCCCATGGCACCAGTTTGAGACCCCTGTGTTAAGTGGTGAAGTCATACTGTATGTTAGAAATAAACATGCCAATAAATGTTTTAAATGCAAATGTTAAAGCCAATACTGTTATTTACTCAAAAACATTTGTGCAAAGCGTTGCTCTTTTACATGACACTGGCGAATATAATTAGGCAAATATCCCACATTGTATGTGCTCAACATATGAAGACTACAAATAAATTAACAGCTGCAGTGCCAAAGTATCATCACATTACACAGCAGTGTAGTGTCCCGTTCTAAAAGATATGATAAACACAATGCAGCGCTTGTATATTTGCATAATTTTATTTACTCGTGAGAATATTATGAACTCAATATTAAATTACAACAAACGTCAAATTGTCATATAAATAATCTTATAGCGGTAAGTTTACAATACACCCAGTTAATATGTCCTCAGTGTGCCCTTTGTTGGGGACGATTTAGCAAAAAATAAGACGTATGTCAGGTAAATTATCAACAGCAACATTTATTTGTTTTACCGCGACCTTTATTTATGGACTTTCCTTTTCCTTTTTGTGTTGGAACTACACAATATTAGTTCCTCATAAAATATTTATAATTAGGCGCGTCTGATATTGGCTTTTTTTTTGTGCCAATATCCGATATGGTGATATTGTCCAACTCTAAGTTTCCAATGTCAACAACAACCAGTATGTATAACATTAGATATGTCCTGTTGTGGAATGCATACAGCATCAGCAATTAGCTCGCGATTGGGGATGGCAACGCGTGGCTCAAGATACTTCACAAATTTGGTGAATTGACGTGACGTCTTGCGCGATAGAAAAGGGCTGTAGATTTGTTACGTGTCATCTGGATGGTCATTGTTCAAGAGGTTCTGTTTCTTTTCTCGTTGTTTTTCTTGTATGTTTATCATTATTAGTAAATATGTATGTATGTGTGTATACATATATATGCACACTGTATGTGTGTGTATGTACTGCATGGATATGTGTATGTGCACAGTATGTGTATGCATACGTGTACGAATGTGTATATGTATGTATGTATGTATATATGCATATATATATGTATATATGTAAGTATGTATGTATATATCCATATATATATACACGCTTCAGACGCAGTTTGATGAGGTCACCATTTGCATGACGGAAAATACCGGAGCCCAACGGCCAATATACAGCTTTTTTTTTTAAATCATTTTTTATCATAGAGAAAAAGAACCAGCATACCTGCAACCCCAAGGAGGATAAGCGGCATAGAAAATTAATAGATGGAAAAACACTTACCAATCAATCAATCACTTACCAATATACATTTTTATGCCAATATCAATCCAATAATATCAGTGGGCCAATATTATTGGACATATTATAACATACCTAATATCTTGATGAAGTTCATGTCTTTATTACATTAAATATTTTTTTTAAATCAGTCTGTAATTATAGCAATTAACTTTCTACAAACTTTATCCCTGTTATGACACTTCGCATCAAATTTTAAATTAAAACAGACAGCTTGTAAGCTTATATGAACTAAAATGTGTAATTAACCAGAAAAATGTACAAACATGCTCATTAAAAATGGAAATGTGTGCCTTAATATCGGACCACTTTTTTGAAAAACGAGTTTTGCCACCATGCTGCATTTATATCGACAGCACACCCGCTATCACTCAAGCTTTGTTTTATTTGTCATGTCCCTGCTGCGTCCTCCAAATATGATGCTTTTACCAATATTTCCACTTACAGTATGTGAAAGCGCGCTACTTTGTCCTCGTCGTCTTCCCACCAGCCGTGATGGCGGCTGTCTTAATGCTCTTTAAATATGGACGCCACATTCATGAGTCCCTTTGCAATGAGCTTGGATAGGGAAGTAGAGGTTAATTAGGTTAGTTTGGTTAATTGGCAACATGTATGAATGTGAGTGAGAATGGCTGATTGTCTATATGTACCCTGCCATTGATTGACAACCAGTCCAGGGTGTACCCTGTCTCTTGCCCAAAGTCAACTGGGATGGGCTCCAGCATACCAGCGAGCCTAGTAAGAGTAAGTGGCATAGTAGATGGATGGATCGTGAAGTGGAGGCGTGGAAAGGGCGAAACTCGAGGCCAAGTGGTGTGCACAAGGGGGAATCAATAAACTCCAAATTGTGTGAATGGTTGCGTATGCCACTTCTTGTAAAACTCTGAATATGCACATTTTGGGTTCTGGCGTGCAAAGACATCTAGTAAACTAGACCACTGGTTGCACAGGCGCCCGCACTTGAACGCCACCCAACACACAGACTATAGTAGCGGTTCATGTAGTCCATGTTAACCAGACCTCAAATGAACGCACTCTTAGAAACTGGACGATAAGGCATATCAGTCCGAATCTTTATCAAAACAAGATCTTAGCGAAAAGTAAAAAATCGGCAAAACATGTGCATGTGACCTTTACCTTGGCAAAGCATTGCAAGTAAAATAAAAACCCCAAACATTCCAGCACAAACGGTGAGTTGCAAAAAATCAACATCAATGAAATCCAATATTTCATTCCCAGGAAGAGTATTTGAGTAAAGTCACACCCCCCCCCCCAATGTTATAGCAAACCTATGATATAATCTGCCTGGTTTTGATACTGAATATTACATTGGACAAAAACAGGCAGCTATCTAGTGTTTGGAAAGATGATCTTTCAGGGGGGGAGCCTTTTATTTCCTCTGGCCAGGAAATGGGTGGACGGCAGAGCAGCAGTCTGATAGCATCAGATGAGAAATATTTTCCCGTTGTCACAATCATAACAACAAGTCCAGTCAGGTCCAGATAGTCTATCTGCTTGCATTTTGTATGCAAACGTACGTGGAGCTCCCAACATACCCAGTTTCACTTATATATCTCATAGAGATGACATCTCCGTTAAACAGTAACCCTTAGCTGTGTACAGATTGTTACGTTCATTGGTCAGACATCCGATTGTGTCTCTTTTGTGTCTCCGTCAGTGATACATTTTTTTTTTTAAAGAAGCGGCAGTAATGCAAGTGTAAAAGTCAAGTCGTATTATCAGACCTGCTGATAGCTCCTCCACACCTCTCTGCACAGCCTCTCCATCTTCTTCAGCTTCATGATAGGAGAGAAATAATCCACAATCCTCCTGTCCTTGCTCCCCATCGCTTGGATGTTGATTACCCTTCACACAAAGCTCAGCATGTAAGCAGATCGTCCATGGTTACGCATTGTCACATTTTTCCTCTCCCAGTGTTCCTCTTCTGTTGAAGCCACATGTTTACAGCCTCTTCCTTTTACGTCGATCGCTTTGGAATATTAGGCTCCACAGCTCATCCTGTCCGAAAATGTTTCTTCAAAACAGTTTTTTTTCTTAAAAATCACAAAAGAAGATTTAATTTCTAAGTAAATAAAAAAACACACTTTTACCAGTCCGGTTTCAAGGATTGCTGTCTGAACCGTTCCGATTTTACAAACAAGCCGTCTGTCTCCTTTTCACAGAAACACTATCGGGTCCAAATATCTTTTTATGAGCCTCATCCACTATTTTGTCTTCTCTAACTCGCATTCCTGTCTTGGTCTTACAAGCACTTGCGAGAAATGCCCTCTTATTTGGCGCCTCTTGTGCTCCAGCTTCACAACCACCGCCTTACAATTCAAAACCCTTCAAGAAGATTCTTGGGTTTCTTGGTGACATTCTCTCTGCTGACACAAAACTCTTATGAGTCTGAAGGGGAGAAAACACATTTCAAGTCTACCAGTTGCTCTCTTCCTCATTCCTCACTGTTTGCTGAGATCATCATCGCAAAGTCAGACATGGGCAAAGAGGGAGGGCTGTTTGTCAAAGGATAACACAGATTTACACCTCACAGAAACGATCAAAGGCAATCAAGATGTCATGGGAAGGTGACAGTGGAAAGTCAGTGCTGCTCCTAGAGGTGGACAGATTGATCCAAACACAGCTAGTATCGATACCAAGGAGGTATTGGATAACTATAAGGTCAGAATGCAATTTGTCCGTTTTCTTCTACGTTTGTTTAGACAAATATCGAGAGGATTTATATTGGTTTGTTGTTTATATACTGTTTACAAACTCAGGAAATAAGCCCATTGACACAGGAGGGCTTTAAGGGCAAAATTCAAAAGTATTCGAATGTGAGTCAATGGTAGGTTTTGCTTTTGTTTACTTTTTGACTGAATTTATGCTGAAACAATTGAAATTAAATGGAATAACTGTATTACTTTGTTGATAATAATGTTACAGTGTCTTATATTGTTGTATTCTCTTAAATTCTTGTTTTATTGCAGTTATAACCATGATCAAAAAAATAACAAAATCTTAAAAATTGTCCTAGTAAAAATAATCTGTTTAGGCAGCAATGGCCCTATAATTACTTGGTACAATATCAACATTTGTAATATCGACCGCTTCTAGTGGCAAAAGTACTTACTAATATGGTCAGTGTAAACCATGGGGGACTAAACTTTTTTCAGTAAAGGTCGCATACAGAAAATTGGAAATATTTTGTGCATTAAAATCCTAAAACCAATCCAATGTAGGCTGATATATGCTAAGATATCAGAATCAAACATCCACATCTTAGTGTTGTATTAGTCTAATTGAATGACCTAATAATTTATCTCAATAATAATGAATTAAATGTATTTTAACAACATGCCAAGGGAGATTAAAAGAAAATGAGTAGTGGTGCTAAAATGGGCCCCAAGCCGCCGGAATCTCCTACAGTGGCGCGCCTGTTGGCTAGAGTGTGACATCTGGGTGAGGCTGCTCCCGGACTGCGGTCGCTAAGCGTTCGGGGCCTATGGATGACCTCGCCTCGTGCCGGCCCCTGCCGCGGTGGGTCCCGGGAAACAGGGGTGCCTATTGCCCAATGGCTCGTCCTCTGGGAGGAAAATTTTATTTTTTTCCACCCAGTCTTACTATCCCTCGCCCCCCCACTCCCTGCAAACAAGCACATAGGATCTTGGGGAGTGTGCGTGACCTCCTTCTGCGATGCCCTGGGGGCCGCAAACTTAGATGGGGGGATTAGATGGTCCTATTACACCCCTCTTTTCTTGGACGCTCCCTGGGGCGGGGGGGGGAAGTGGTTGTTTCGGCTCCGGGTCTCAGTCGGCAACAGTGCTGGGAGGCGTGCGTGGGTGTGTGCGTGCGTGCTTGTGGGTGTGTGTGCATAGGACTGTGGGATTCCCGGCGGCCAGGTATGGTGGTATTACCCCGTATCTCGAGGGAGCTGGCGGTGGTGCCACTCGCTGCATTGGGGGGTGGCACATCCAGGTGCATATGTGAAAATTTAGGTGTGTGGGTGTATGCGTGTTGGCATGTGTGAGTGGGGGAACAGGGTTTGGTGTGGTTACTGGGGCTGGGGTGTGTGGGCACTGGGGTGGGGTGGACGGGGCACTGTTGGGGGGAGGGGGGTTAACCCATGGGCCCTCTACGGGCACCTGCCTCTGGCGTCGGGGAAGGCGATGGCCCGCGGCGGTTG
>QODF01000019.1:707447-765734 GCA_024372805.1 Oostethus manadensis
TCGGTGCCTGTCGTGGCGGTAATCCCAGAATTCGTTGGTGGACACCAGTGGTGAGGGATGCAGTCAAGCTGAAGAAAGAGTCATATCAGGCCGTCTTGGCCCATGGGACTCTGGAGGCAACTGACAGGTACCGGAAGGCCAAGCGGTCTGCAGCTCTGGCGGTCACTGAGGCAAAAACCCGGACATGGGAGGAGTTCGGAGAGGCCATGGAAAACGACTTCCGGATGGCTTCCAAGAGATTCTGGACCACCATTCGCCGTCTTCGTCGGGGGAAGCAGTGCACAGTCAACACCGTGAATGGTGGGGACGGTGCGCTGCTGAACTCGACTCGAGATGTTGTGGACCGGTGGAGGGAATACTTTGAAGACCTCCTCAATCCCACCGACACGCCTTCCAACATGGAAGCAGTGCCTAGGGACTCGGAGTCGGGTTCGCCTATCTCTGGGGTTGAGGTCACCGAGGTGGTCAAAAAGCTCCTTGGTGGCAAGGCCCCAGGGGTGGATGAGATCTGCCCGGAGTTCCTTAAGGCCCTGGATGCTGTGGGTGTGTCTTGGTTGACTCGACTCTGCAGCATTGCGTGGGCGTCAGGGTCGGTGTCCCTGGACTGGCAGACCGGGGTGGTGGTCCCGCTTTTCAAGAAGGGGGACCGGAGGGTGTGTTCTAACTATCGTGGGATCACACTCCTCAGCCTTCCTGGTAAGGTCTATTCAGGGGTTCTGGGGAAGAGGATCCGCCGGATAGTCGAATCTCGGATTCAGGAGGAGCAGTGTGGTTTACGTCCTGGTCGTGGAACTGTGGACCAACTCTATACTCTCGGCAGGGTCCTTGAGGGTGCATGGGAGTTTGCCAAATCAGTCTACGTGTGTTTTGTGGACTTGGAGAAGGCATTCGACCGTGTTCCTCGGGGAATACTGTGGGGAGTGCTCCGGGAATATGGGGTATGGGACCACCTAATCCAGGCGGTTCGTTCCCTGTATGACCGGTTTCAGAGTTTGGTTCGCATTTCCGGCAATAAGTCGGCAATGCGTTTCCCCGTTTTCAGTGAGGGTTGGACTCCGCCAGGGCTGCCCTTTGTCACCGATTCTGTTCACTACATTCATGGACAGAATTTCTAGGCGCAGCCAAGGGCGTTGAGGGGTTCCAGTTTGGTGGCCGCAGGATTCTATTTCTGCTTTTTGCAGATGATGTGGTCCTGTTGGCTTCATCGAGCAGTGACCTTCAACTCTCACTGGATCGTTTCGTAGCTGAGTGTGAAGCGGCTGGAATGAGAATCAGCACCTCTCTTTCTCGCCCAGGAAAGGGTGGAGTGCCATCTCTGGGTCGGGGATGAGGTCCTGCCTCAAGTGGAGGAGTTTAAGTACTTAAGGTCTTGTTCGCGAGTGATGGAAGGATGGAACGCGAGATGGACAGGCGGATTGGTGCGGCGTTTGCAGTGATGCGGACTCTACACCGATCTGTCGTGGTGAAAAGAGAGCTGAACCAAAAGGCAAAGCTCTCGATTTACCGGTCGATCTATGTTCCTACCCTCATCTATGGTCATGAGCTTTGGGTAGTGACCAAAAGGACAAGATCGCGGGTACAAGCGGCCGAAATGAGTTTTCTGCGCAGGGTGGCTGGGCTCTCTCTTAGAGATAGGGTGAGAAGCACTGTCATCCGGGAGAGACTCGGAGTAGAACCACTGCTCCTCCGCATTGAGAGGAGCCAGATTAGGTGGCTCGGGCATTTGGTTAGGATGCCTCCCGAACGCCTTCCTGGGGAGGTGTTCAGGGCACGTCCAACCGGTAGGAGGCCTCAGGGAAGACCTAGGACACGTTGGAGAGACTATGTCTCTCAGCTGGCCTGGGAACGCCTCGGGATCCGCTGGGAAGAGCTAGAAGAAGTGGCCGGGGAGAGGGACCTCTGGGCTTCCCTGCTTAGGTTGCTGCCCCCGCGACCCGACCTCGGATAAGCGGAAGAAAATGGATGGATGGCATTTTCAACACATCAGTAAAAACATACGTACATTATAGCAATCTAAAGTATCTTAAGTATTATGGCTAATGCAAAACTATGACAGCAACAACACCAAATTAAAAGCACTAAATTAATACAGAGCCACCATCCACCAGAATGAGCCTAGCATGGGAGAACAGAAGGTGTGTTCAGGGACAGTAGGACAAATCACCGCTTACATTAAACATTAAAAAACTGTGAGATTTAATTTTGTATATCATTTGAATAAAATAATGGCCCATATTTCCAAAATTGATATCGTTTCACATATAATTTGATGTAAATATCGTTATAGTTGTGTATCAAATTGTTTACTACAAAGACATTTACATCCATAGATTAATAAAAACTTATTTTTATCTGCAAATAATTATAGTTAATTGTAGTTGTAAATCACACCACATACTGATCTATAATTATCTCAAATGGTTAGTCCTACCCTAGAAGTATTTTATATGGAATCACAGGAGAGCCAAAACAAAAAGAAAATACATATGGAAATATTAAGAGAATCAATAATAAAACAAATATACAAATGTAGTCATATTCTTGTTCCATTGCTTTTTCCATTTTTGTTGTTGCTTACTAACATGCATTGCTAATAGTAGTAATAGTTATAATAAGCTAAAACTTCAGGGGAGGCTTGGCAATTAGAAAAAAAATGCTAAGCTAACTTCAATCATATAAAATCTACATTTATAAAGTTTTATTTTATTGGTGATTGAGTCAATCATATTTTAGATTCCATAAAAGTATATTTTCTACCAAAAGAATGGCTGATGGCTTCTGAGGCTGCAGGTTGATACACCAGAACAAACGCACAATTACGTCCTGTTGTTCTTGGGTGGGTACTTACTTTGTCGAGCTTGGATTCCAACTCACACACATCCCCTTCCACTTGCTCTATGGTAGCCCTGTGGAGAACAAAAATACATTTCAAATCAACTTTTCTGTCATTTACAAGATGAAAACCATCTGTTATCCTATTACCATCTTTCCAGCGTATTAAAATGGGGTTAGAAATGAGAGCATCAGGTGGGATTGGTGGGCAACTGTGTGTTCATCAAGCTCCAAACCATTAAAAGTCTAGGACACTGAAAGTGAAATACATACAATATTGCGGGAACCTTGTTAAGAAATGACAGACATGTCAGAGAGATCCACAATAATGGCGACGATACAGTGGAAGTAGTAGAAATGCATGACCCACGTAGTGTTGGAAAAGTAGCGTTTTGAGTGTGTGTTGCTGTCAGATTGATCCGATTAAAGCAGATGGCTTAAGCGCAACACCCTATGTTTGCCAAACTCCCTCCAGCTGTTTGTTCCTTTCAGATAGCCTACATCATCTGGCACTTTGTCATTGAAACCAAAAGGCGGCTTTCAACAAGAGATGCTTGGATGAAGAAAAGACTAACACAACCAAATTCAACACCAAAAGGCATGTCCAGTGACCCGCCATGTCCAATATGACCCAATATGAAAAAGTTATGCATGAATAAACATTTGATCCCAGTCCAAAACATGTCTCAGTACTTGGGCTAGTGACTGTGCAGAAACATAATCCAGATTGAAGATTGAAACAGGATGATATTTCTCATTTAGGGTAAACATGTCGCGCTGAAAGAGGGCTACCAGAAGTCTATTAGACTGAATTATGGCAGCGCTACTGCAAATGATAATAGGGAAGTGGCAGTGTGCAAGGAAGGATTGGACGCACACTATAAACCTTGCAATCCTGCATGCACTCGGCATCCCCAGCATCACTCGCTCAAGAGGTGTGCTGCAATGTTTATGTATGTCCAAGCAGAATCTGCAGTAATTCTAACATCAAGTTTGTTACTTGTCTAACATTTTTCAAATCAAAGCACTATGGTTTAACATCCAAATCTAAATCCAAATCCATTTTATTTGTATAGCACATTTAAAAACAACAAAGTTGACCAAAGTGCTTCACAGCATAGTTAAAATAGAGTACATAAAATAACAATAAATATAAAACAAATGGTAATATAAAATCACAAGACAAATAGAACAAATAAAACGTAATTACGATGACTCTCAGTTTGTGTTAAAAGCCAAGGAGTAAAGATAAGTTTTTAAACGCATCTGAAAAACTGACACATTTGGTGCAAGCCTAACACGTAGCGGCAGTTTGTTCCGTAACGCAGGACCTCTGACTGAAAAGGCCCGGTCCCCCCGGCTCTTAAGTCTGCTCATCGGCACTTTCAATACAATCTGGTCTGCAGATCTGAGAGATCTGGAAGGAATATAAGGCGATAAAAGCGAAGAAATATAAGAAGGAGCTAGACCGTTAAGAGATTTAAAAACAAACAATAAAACCTTAAAATCAACCCTAAACTTGACTGGAAGCCAATGTAAAGATGCTAAAACCAGAGTAATGTGTTCCCTTTTTTTAGTGTTGGTTAAAAGACGTGCCGCAGCATTTTGCAGAAGCTGAAGGTGGGACAAAGTGGCTGAGGAGACTCCAGAGTAAAGCGCGTTGCAATAATTCAGCCGGGAAGTAATAAAGGCGTGGATCAGGGTTTCAAAATTAGATGATGACACGAAGGTCTTAACTTTGGCTAACAGACGCAAATGATAAAAGCCAGTTTTAACCACATGATTTATCTGTTTATCCAATGCAACATGACTAATAAAAACATGTGTCGGACCTACTTCCTGGTACGACACTCAAAGCATCAGGGGAACTGAAGTTCTTTCAGTGTAAACAATTTATTTTACACGTGTCTTTACTAACTACACATCAACATAAATTATTAGTAGTATACAATGTTTTAAAAAAAGTCTGCCCTGTCCAATATTTGTATCAACCTGAGTGTATCGTGGCACCCCTGGGCTTTACACAACCCAGTCAAAGTAGAAGAAATTCATACTTTAGCATAAGATAATCGAATATGGTGTAGATCATGTCATCAAATATTTACCAAGAGCAACCATTCTTTGTCACTTGGTCTTTCTGCATCCAGCACCTCAAAATAGTTGTGTGATGACAAATGCTTATCTAACCTTTCAAAGCATCATCAATAAGCTCACAGCAACCGAGAGCCCGCATGCCGCTGTGGAGACGGCCTAGTGATGCAGGTATTGTGCCTTGTCTGGCTCCAGTACAGGAATTAAACAACATAAGCTGTTGAACAAAGGCACTAAATCAAAGCAGAAATATTCCTTTAGGGTCTGGTTTTCATTTTTTGCAGTGTCATTTGTGACCATTTACACTAGGTATGTCCAAAGTGCCGCCTACGACACGTTCTAGAAATATAAAAAGGAAAAAAGGGGAGAAATAAAGTTATCATTTTAGAAAAATAATTTTGTCATCAACAATGTCACCCTAATAACCTAAAGGTGAAATCATAAATAAAAAAACATAAAATAAAAAGTCATAACATTATGAAACAAGCAAAACACTATATAAAATTGTATTTTTGGAAAATCAGGTTGCGAGGAAAAATTCTAATGTTACAAGAATAAAGTCAAAATATCATGGGAATAAAGTCATAATTACAGGATTGATGAAATAGTAAAAACACCTGCAATGGAAAAAATAATGAATTGTATGAGTATAAAGTCAAAATACTGTAGTTGTATTCTAACAAAAAAAAGTCACAATTTTAAAGAAATAAACGCAGTATAATAATAAAAGGTAAATGCAGTATAATAAGACAAAAATATTTTTATTTTAGTATCTTTTTTTAGAGTTGTAATATTATTGGAAACGAAACAAAACTTTTCAAATATTTGTTTGGGAAAAAGTTTTAATATTATGGGAATAAAATAAAAATAGAATGAGAATAAGGTCATAATATTGCAAAAAGAACATTTACGAAAATATTTAAGAAGAAGAAAACAAAAGTACTAGGAAAATGGAAAAAAAAAGCCTTATGAGAGTCAACATTACAAAAAAAATTTTTTTATAATTATTAAGAAGAAAGTGGGAATATTTAGAAGAATAAAAAAAGCAAAGTTTATACTAATATTGGGCTTTTTCACCTATATCACAAAGCTAAGATGCTATTTTTTTTTCTAGGAATATAAATAACTTCTTAGCATACTGTATCTACGAAGATATCAGTGTCCCTTGCATCCTTTAATTTTTCAGTATGTGGTGATGCCTGGTTTGGCTATGGGACCCACCATTCACCCATTAATAACGAGTGGCGACGCAGGACACCGGGTCATTACATGATTTTCACAACCCACTGAGACCACTTGAGACACATTACACTCTATCCTGTCAACTACACTTAACTGCATTAGACAAAACAAATGTGAGACCAGAGACACTATGGTTGAGAAGTTTGGAAGTGAGGCTGAAGCTCAGCCTAGATAAAGACAGAGGTGTGGTTGGATGAGGTTTATACCCCATAGAGAAGAAAAAAATAAGTCAGCCACATTAACAAGAAAAGGCCAATTCAGCACTGAAGGAATGTTTAGGTCCCAGTTCTCATCCATCATTGAAGAGGTATTCCACCACAACAAGGATTTTTTTCCCATAATAAAAAAAGGAAAATTAAAACAATAAAAAACAAAAAAATTTTTTTAAATGGGTGCGACGCAAGTCTTTAAAAGAAAGAAATCGGATTGAAAAAAGATCTTGGATTTGTGTCTGGAGTCACTTTGGTACGCATTATGCGGTGTTGCCATTGTCACAAGTCCCATAATGACATGGATGTAGCGGAGTTTTCTTGTGCAGAGTTTCTGCTGACAGAACGGTTGGACAATGGAATATAAAAGTGGAACCAGAAGAAAACCAAAAGCAGCAGTTAAAACTATCCTGGACAAGCTGACAAAATATCTGAATATTTTGACAGGCATGACTCACCCCCGTCAACATTCTCCTAATATTTTGTCTTGTACTCCAAAACGACTCACAGAAGTATTTCCACTTCGTTGTCAGTCTAAACAAGCAAAGACACAGCGCTGCAGGTAGGTGTACCTTAAGTATGACATCATTTTCAACCAATGATAGGTTCCAGTCTGGATGCCAATTTTTTTCAACCCAGCAAAAAGACATTTCTACGTGGATAGGGCGTTTAAGTGCCAAAGCCGCAAAAATTACAACAAGCAACAGTGCTGAATTGAACAAGCCATAACTCCAAATATGGTGCCTCATGTAGATAATTTACCCCAGGAGATGGTGGACATTTGTTACTTCAATCCGAGCAACATTTGCGGGAGTTTGTAGAATGCCTGTTTTGAGCCGATGCTTTGCTTCACTGTATACGGGGTGGCAGGAACGTGGTGAGTTGTTAAAGCAAGCTAATCGTAAGGGGGGTAGCAACGATGTAAAAACTCTGGGGAAGTCTCTTCGGCCCAAAATTTTGACAAGTCGGTATCGTGGAGACAAGGATCTGACAAATTTGAAGCCTGGTAATGGCAGTGGATTTACTTCCATCACAGGCTTTGTGTCATACTGATAATTTTTCTCATTTACAGTATGCCTTTATCTATAACCACTTTCAAGCAACAGCCTTTTGAAATAGTAACGTCAAAACTGAATATTGTCTTGAAAACCTCTGACACCATCAGGTTAAACAGGATGTCACTGCACAAGTCGATATGTAACTGAGGCACTTAACAGTATAGTTTCTGTATATCATGCGGTGTGACATATGCCTTTTCTAGTTTTGTTTTTTGTTTATTTAATCCAAACTAAAAACAAGTTGGCCTAAAAAACAAAACTCCTTTGATGCGGTTATGTGTTGGCAAGCTGAAGAATAGTAATAACACCTGCATTTTGCTGGGAGATGTTTGTGGTGGCTGGTAAACATAGTGCAAAGATTTTTAGGGCAGCCAGTAAAATTGAGTCATCCACTAGGATCATGGATGACTCAAAAGGCTGCACTTCCTATGACCAACCAGGAAAAACACAAGCAACAGTTTCCTCTCTTTAGCACAAGGGGACCCCCTCCGAAGTGTTGATTATAAAATCAACACTTGTAATTTCCTGATATTTCCTGATCGGAGGTGTAACACGTGTGACGTAGCGACATAGCCACCCGGGACAATGGAAAATTAAACCAGTGTGGAGTCAGTTCGCAGGCAACACGGTTCCACCCCGGCCTCGAACCTAATCCAGCACCAACACCAAAATTTGCTACAGTGGAAAAGGGGTATCTGAAAATCTCTGGTCTAACTCCAATTGGAAAATACAAACATATTGATAGTCATTTAAGATTACTAGAAGTATTACAGTTGTCTGAAGCCCAGCCTGCCACATGAAATCTGTATACTGAGCGAGTCAGAAACAAAACTAAGTTTCTTATCTATGCTGTAACGACACAACACCAAGGAACATGTGCGTATCTATTTTCAAATACATAATCCGACGTTTGTACAGTCAGTTCTTTATTTTTATTAAAGCCTCAAATCAAAAAATATACTTAGACTATCATAAACACCCATAATAATTAATTTGTTGGCAGAACCAAGATTGAATCACTTAAAGGCAACAAATCACATAAAACTTCACAAAGAAAGCAGTTTATCAAAGCTGTTATCAGTTGATGTTTACAAGAAAAGCCCTATTTTTCAAGATGGTACAGAATCCAGTAACATATTTGCCATTGTATTTACTTTTACTTTACAGTCCATATCTAACATGTTTACTGTGAATATAAATGTGAAGAATTTGGCGAGTGCAGTGCGACGACGGAGATCCTGTAATTGTTTTTTAAAAAAACGGCACAGTGATACTACAGAGAGACCAGAGAATGGCTGCTTTAACAACATCAACCAGATGTAGTCATTATTGAAAGAAACATTTTCACATGCTGCCGGGGAAATCTATCTGCACTTAGAAGGGTAGGCTGATATTTATCTCATATTCTAAGACCGTATACACTTCTATCCATCCCTTTTCTAAGCCGCTTATCCTCATTAGGGTCGCGGGTATGCCGGAGCCTATCCCAGCTGACTTCGGGCGACATGGGTAATTCTGGTCCACACCAAAATAAAAGCTATGTTGTCTTCTGAGTTGAGCATTTGAGCATTATTAAAAATGGATTTATCTATATATCCTTCAAAAGCCTGACCACTTTTTCCTTGAAACTGAATCGTGACAATGTAGCAGGAGACCTGCCAGCCCTCAGGATAATTATCTGTTAATTACCATGACGAATAACCATTAAAAAGAAATGGCCTGCGGACTAATTAAATCACACGGCAACAAGGCCAGCATGGTAACAAGCAACTCGAGAGACTCATCAATGGTAATATGAGCACTGATCACCAGGTGCAGCTTCGGCGTTGGCAGAGAGTGCCTATGATCTGCTAACTCGACAGCTGTCAGTAACTCAGGGGAAACAGTGAGAGGGGACGTGTGACCCGTTACTTCATACAACGGACCTCAGCCAAGTTCCAAAGAGGCAACACAGATAAGGAGTTAGCAATGATGTTATCTGGATTAAGACTGAAGCAAGAATGACAACACCGCTAATTGCTTGGAGCGGAATTGCTGTACTTTAATTCTACACTACATCCCAAACATCCCTTGGATTGAGTTATATTGACTTGTGTCAATATAACCGGAAATAGCATTGACCATGCTTTCGTACAGTGTGAAAATATTCCTTCCCTTGTCTGGTCTCGGTCTCATGACTCCGAGCTGAAGAAGAGCTGCAGCTATCTGATAATCAAGTAATCTACCGATTCTTTTGTTTGATTAATTGAGTATAGGGATACAACACACATTGCCACAGTGAAAGGATTTTTCTGCCTGCCATAACCTTTATTCGTGTTTCTTATAAAAACACACATGAATTTAACCCACACACAATCAAAAAGGTATTAATTGGAGAAGTGGTGTTTGATATTTACAAAGAACTAATAAGCATTATCATACAAACTGTAGTTACGCTAACATGGGCTGACTCGGCCTCCCACGTGTTTGAATTTGGGGTTCCATTATAAATATTAGACCAATAATTATCGCATTGATATGAAGAATTATGACATCACGCTAAAAAATCTAGTAACAATAAAAGGGGACCTATTATATTCATTTTTTGTATTGAGTTGTGGAATCCCTACAGCAGCTACACACGATAACGCGCACAGAAACCTTTCTAGATTTTCCAGACTCTGCATCTTTTCCTGCAATGTTTCCTTGGGTTTCCTGCCTCCAGCCCAAACGGTCTGTGTAATTTACTCCAGGTGCACCTTACGCCACGCCCACTCTGCCTTGATTGGTCACACTCCCAAGTGCTCCTGAGGATTTCCGCAATTTAGGTGCCAAGATAATTGTGTTGTGTTGAAACATCAGGGTCAGGTGCAGAGTTTCATTACATTTGATATTCATACGAGTTAGTCTGATGCAATTTAAGACAAAATGAGAATCAGACTTTCGCTGTGAAAAGAAATGCATAAACGTACCTTACTGAATTTAAATTGAAGACCCCTGCTATATACAGTAGTGTTCAAAATATTAGTAGTGTAATGTGACTAACCAGATTAATCATGGTTATTAGAATATTTTTATTGCTACATGGCAAACAAGTTACCATTAGGTGCAGTAGATTCTTAGAAAACAAACAAGACCCAGCATTCATGATATGCACGCTCTTAAGGCTGTGCAATTGGCCAATTAGTTATAAGGTGGGTGTTCAAAAAATAGCAGTGTGGAATTCAATCAGTGATCTGTGATCAATTAAGGATAAAAGCAGCACTTGTTAAACATGCATTTCTCTTTGAAAGCCTGAGGAAAATGGGTCGTTCAAGACATTGTTCAGGAGAACAGTGTACTTTGATTAAAAAGTTGATTAGAGAGTGGAAAACTTATGAAGAAGTGCAAAAAATGTTCGTTCAGAAAAAATGATTTCCAATGTCTTAAAATGGAGAAAAACCAGAGACACATGGCAGAAAATGGAAGACAACTACCAAAATGGATCAAATAATAACCAGCCAATGATCAGCTCAAGGATGACAGTCTGGAGTTACCTCACAGTACTGTGACAGTTAGAAGACGTCTGTGTGAAGCTAAGCATCATGATATGGGCATGTTTCTCCTACTAAAAGGAGTTGGGCCAATTTATTGCATACCAGGGATCATGGATCAGTTTGCATGTGTCAAAATACATGAAGAGGACTTCTTCTTCTTCTTTTTTTCCTTTCGGCTTATCCCGTTAGGGGTTGCCACAGCGAATCAATTGCCTCCATCTAACTCTGTCTTCTGTATCCTCTTCTCTTGCGCCAACTACCTTCATGTCCTCTTACACTACATCCATAAACCTCCTCTTTGGTCTTCCTCTAGGCCATTCAAAACTCAGCATCCTTCTACCAATATATTCACTATTTCTCCTCTGGACATGTCCGAACCATCTCAGTCTGGCCTCTCTGGCTTTATCTCCAAAACCTCTAACATGTGCTGTCCCCTCTGATGTCCTCATTCCTGATCCTGTCCATCCTGGTCACACCCAAAGAGAACCTCAGCATCTTCATCTCTGCTACCTTCAGCTCTGCCTCCTGTCTTTTTCTTAGCGGCACTGTCTCTAAACCAAACAACATCGCTGGTCTCACCACAGTTTTGTACACCTTTCCTTTCATTTTAGCTGAAACTCTTCTATCACACCCGACACTTTTCTCCACCCATTCCAGCCTGCCTGCACACGCTTTTTCACCTCTTTTCCACACTCTCCATTGCTGTGGACTGTTGACCCTAAGTACTTAAAATCCTCCACTTTCTTTATCGCTTCTCCCTGTAACCTCACTCTTCCACTTGGGTCCTTCTCATTTCCACACATGTACTCCGTCTTGCTGCGGCTGACCTTCATTCCTCTCCTTTCCAGGGCAAACCTCCACCCCTCAAGCGTCTCCTCCACCTGTTCCCTGCTCTCACTACATATCACAATGTCATCTGCAAACATCATAGTCCATGGAAATTCCTGTCTAACCTCGTCCGTCAGCCTGTCCATCACCATAGCAAACAAGAAGGGGCTCAGAGCTGATCCCTGATGTAGTCCCACCTTCACTCGGAACTCCTCTGTCACACCTGCAGCACACCTCACTACTGTCTTACAGTCCTCGTACATGTCCTGCACCGCTCTAACATACTTCTCTGCCACTCCAGACTTCCTCATACAATACCACAGTTCCTCTCTGGGCACCCTGTCATAAGCTTTCTCCAGATCTACAAAAACACAATGCAGCTCCCTCTGACCTTCCCTGTACTTCTCCATCAACATCCTCAAAGCAAATACTGCATCTGTTGTACTCTTTTTTGGCATAAAACCGTACTGCTGCTCACAAATGCTCACGTTTGCCCTTAGTCTAGCTTCAACTACTCTTTCCCATAACTTCATTGTATGGCTCATCAGCTTTATTCCTCTGTAGTTGCCACAACTCTGCACATCTCCCTTGTTCTTAAAAATGGGCACCAGCACACTTCTCCTCCATTCCTTAGGCATCTTCTCATTATCTAAGATCTTGTTAAACAACCCGGTCAGGAACTCTATTGCCACCTCTCCTAGACACTTCCATACCTCCACAGGTATATCATCAGGACCGAGTGCCTTTCCATTCTTCATCCTCTTCAATGCCCTCCTCACTTCTTCCTTACTAATCTTTGCTACTTCCTGGTCCACAACAGTCACCTCTTCTACTCTTTGTTCTCTCTCATTTTCCTCATTCATCAACTCTTCAAAGTACTCTTTCCATCTTCCCATGACACTACTGGCACCTGTCAATACCCTTCCATCCCTATCCTTCATCACCCTAACCTGCTGCACGTCCTTCCCATCTCTGTCCCTCTGCCTTGCCAACCTGTATAGATCTTTCTCTCCCTCCTTGCTGTCCAACCTAGCATACAAGTCATCATAAGCCCCTTGTTTGGCCTTTGCCACCTTTACTTTCACCTTACGCTGCATCTCTCTGTACTCCTGTCTACTCTCTTCAGTCCTCTCAGTGTCCCACTTCTTCTTAGCTAACCTCTTACTCTGTATACACTCCTGCACCTCCTCATTCCACCACCAAGTCTCCTTATCTACTTTCCTTCCAGATGACACACCAAGTACTCTCCTACCTGTCTCCCTGATCACAGTAGCTGTAGTTGTCCAGTCATCTGGAAGGACTTCCTGGCCACCCATAGCCTTTTTCAACTCCTTCCTAAATGTCACGCAACACTCCTCCTTTTTCAGCTTCCACCATTTTGTCCTCTGCTCTGCCTTTACCCTCTTCATCCTTCTCACCACTAGAGTCAACCTACACACCACCATCCTATGCTGTCTCGCTACACTCTCACCTACCACTGCTTTGCAGTCACTGACCTCCTTCAGGTTACACCTTCTACACAAGATGTAGTCTACCTGTGTGCTACTACCTCCACTCTTGTAGGTCACCCTATGTTCCTGTCTCTTCTGGAAGAAAGTATTCACTACAGCCATTTCCATCCTTTTTGCAAAGTCGACCACCATCTGTCCTTCAGCGTTCCTCTCCTGGATACCAAACTTGCCCATCACCTCCTCATCATCTCTGTTTCCTGCACCAACATGCCCATTGAAGTCCGCACCAATGACAATTCTCTCACTTCTAGGGATGTTCTGCATCACTCCATCCAGGTCTGACCAGAATTTATCTTTCTCCTCCATCTCACATCCTACCTGTGGAGCATACCCACTAACAACATTGAACATCACACCTTCGATTTCTAGCTTCAGGCTCATCACTTATCCCAACCCTTAGTTCTAGACTCTTAGCATTCCTCTTCTCTCTCCTCCTACGGACACACCTTCCTTCTTCGGCCAACAGTAATCCAGTTTCCACCGGCACCCTGTCGGTGAACAGCACCGGTGGTGGGCGTTGTTAACCCGGGCCATGTCCGATCCGGTATGGAAGTCATTTGTCTGATTCGCATGTTCTGGTTGGGCAAAGTTTTACGTCGGATGCCCTTCCTGACACAACCCTCTGTATTTATCCGGGCTTGGGACCAGCACAATAAAACACTGGCTTGTGCCCCGTTGCGGCTACATTAAAATACATGAAGAGGACATGCCCTTGAAATGGGTGTTTCAACAAGATAATGACCCCAAACACACTAACCAGCAAAATCTTATGTTGTTATGTTATGAAGTGGCCAGCCCAATCCCTGGACCTTAATCCAATGGAGAACTCGTGGAGTGACATCAAACATGCTGTTTCTGAAGCAAAACCAAGAAATGTTAATGAATTGTGGAATGTTGGTAAAGAATCTTAGAGTGCAACAACAGCTCAAAGTTGCCACAAGTCGGTTGACTCCATGTCACACAGATGTGAAGCTGCTATTTTTTGAACACACCACTTGCAAATGCCCAATTGCACAGCCGTATGAGTGTGCATATCATGAATGCTGGTTTTTTTGTGTTTTCTGAGAATCTACTGCACCTACTGGTAACTTGTTTGCCATGCACAAATAAAAATACACTAATAACAGTGATTCATCTGGTGAGTCGCATTGCACTGCTATTATTTTGAACACAACTGTATGTTAGTAAAGGCAGAATTGATACAGCTCCTGCACTGCATCTTTTACCTGTACAGCGACTAATGTAGAAGTGTGTATCTAGTCAAAAAATGTTTTCATGTTCTTAGTAGGAAGAATAACTAAACATTGTTGGCAGCCTAATCAGGTTCCCTGCCAAACATACATAATTTCTGTTTCCTTCAGGCTGAAAGGTTTCTGAACAGACAGCATCTAGTCTAAAATGAGGAAGAGTGCAAAAAAAGGATTGTGCCAGATTACCACTTGACAAGCCTGTCTCTTTGGGGGCTCCATATTCTCTGGCCCAAAGTTGAAAGCAAACACAAAAATGGAAACAGATGTTGAGTGAATTAAAGTACCACTCCAGTTCACGGGTGTATGTGTCATGTTTTCATCCAATTTTCTCTGTCTACACTCATCTATCCTCCTCTTTGGCTGAACATAACCATGGCGGGGTGGAAAATAAAAGTAAAAAAAAGAAACTCAGATTCTTGTGATCAGCCCACAGTGGCTCGGGGCTAAAGGCCGATCAAGCAGGCCGACATATAGCAGATAGGGGGGGTCTCAAAGCAGCACCTGCTGCTCGTTGAGAAAAGCAATGCATGCAATCAATTTTCTTCCGCTTATCCTGGTCTGAGTCGCGGGGGCAGCAGTCTTAGTAGGAAAGTCCAGACTTCCCGGTCTCCAGCGACCTCTTCCAGCTCCACCGGGAGGACACTAAGGCGTTCTGTGAGACATAGTACCTCCAGTGTGTCCTAGGTCTTCCCCGGGGCTCCACCTCACCAGGGAGGCGCCCGGGAGGCAACCGGACGAGATGCCTGAGCCACCTCAACTGGCTCCTCTCGATGTGAAGGAGCAGCGGCTCTACTCTGAGCTCCTCCCGGATGGCCGAGCTCCTCACCCTATCTCTTAGGTTGAGTCCAGCCACCCTACGGAGGAAACTCATTTCCGCTGCTTGTATCTGCGATCTCGTTCTTTTGGTCATGACCCATAACTCATGACCATAGGTGAGGGTGGGAACGTAGATCAATCTGTAAACGGCTCAGCTCTCTCTTCACCACGACAGTCTGGTACAGTGACCACATTACTGCTGATGCTGCACCGATCCGTCTGTCTACCTCACGCTCCAACCATCCCTCACTCATGAACAAGAACCCGAGATACTTGAACTCCTCCACCTGAGGCAAGACATCACTCCCAACCTAGAGGGTACAGTCCACCCGTTTCCAACTGAGAACCGTGGCCTCGGATTTGGAGGTGCTGAGTCTCATCCCAGAAGCCTTACACTCAGCTGCAAAATGCTCCAGTAAACGCTGAAGTTCACAGCCTGATGAGGCCATAAGGACCACAACGTCTGCAAATAGCAAAGACGAGATCCTAAGGTCACCAAGCTGGACTCCCACAACGCCTTGACTGCGCCTAGAAATTCTGTCCATGAAGGTTATGAACGGAATCAGTGACAAAGGGCAGCCTTGGCAGAGGCCAAAGTTAACCGGAAACAAGCTCGACTTACTGCTGGCAATGCGAACCAGGTTCCTGCTTCGATTGTACAAGGACCGAATGGCACGTAGTAGCGGACCACCGATCCCGTACCCTGGAGCACCACCCACAGGACACGGTCGAATGCCTTTTCCAAGTTTACAAAGCACAGGTAGACCGGTTGGGCAAACTCCCACATACCCTCCAGTACCCTTGCAAGGGTGTAGAGCTGGTCCAGTGTTCCGCGACCGCGACAAAAACCACTTTACAACTCCTGTAACCGGAGGTTCAACTAACGGTCATACCCTTCCCTGAGGAGGCTGATGAGTGTGATCCCCCTATAGTTGGAACACACCCTCCGGTCACACTTTTCAAAAATGGGGACTACCACCCCGGTCTGCCAGTCCAGAGGTACTGTTACCGACTTCCATGCAATGTTGAAGAGGCGTGAAGTGTGTTTTTTAACGTTTTCCATTATAATGTGTTTATGAGCATGAGTGAATGAGTAACGCCAAATCTATTTTGGGGAAATCCAAACGTATGAATGGTCTTTGTTACAATGTTATATTCTTGTGTTAAACGATGCCAATGCATCAGATAATGAGGTTTGCGTATTTGGAAGTGAGCCCTGAACACAGTTTTGGATGGCTCTGCACGCTGTGTGTTTTACAGAGTTATTAACACAGTGTTCCACTGTCGATACACAACCCGGACTTCCTTATACAGTATTGGAAACATTGAACAATGGCTCCTAGGAAATATTTGGTCGGGTATGATGGAAATCAAAGTTTTTTTAGCTTTCCTAAAGAGGCAAGCATCAGTCAGAAGTGTTTGGAGTTGCTGATTCTCGGCCAGCAAGAGAAAAATATGCTCATCTGTCAACTGTACTTCACACGGGACAGTTCTGTGAAAATGGGCCAATACAAAGCCAGACTATACGGCAAACTGTTGCTGAAGTCCAATGTCTGTCCAACTTTACTTGGTCATGTTGAAGACTCAGAAGAGCAAGCTGTAAGTAAGAATTTCTAAATGTCCTGACTGTGTTTAATTAGTGTAAGTAATGGGACAAAAGCAGTTCTATGTGTAGCATTATGAGTGCGCATATAGAGAGCGGAGGGAGTGTTAACTGCATGCATGCAAATGAGAATCTCACCTATGTCTGGAGCTGCTAATAGCTGTTAAAAGCCCACATTTTAAAAAGATAACTCGCCGTTTACTTTCAACCTCTGTACTGCCAGAATGAGGAAGTGGGGTTAGGCAGCTGTCCGAAGTCTTTGGGAGCACTTGGGAGTGTGACCAATCACAGCAGCGTGGGCTCGACGGGAGGAGGAGGGCCGGTGGTGGAATAAATTACACAAACCGTTTGGGGAGGAATCACCGCAGTTAAAGACGCAGAGTCTGGAAGATCTAGAAAGCTTTTGGTTATTGTGTCTTTGTGTCTTTATATAAAAAATGACTATAATAGGTCGCCTTTAAACATTTTCAAGCATAAAAATGACTAAATACAAATACAGGCTACAGGGATTAAAATATGTTGATTAACTGTAGTCTATAATGGCCACTAGGTGCCACTAGTAACACACACATCAGACTTCATCACTGTCAACAATTATTGCAGGTACAATAACAACAATAAGAATAATCATTACAACAAAAACACAGGGTACGTTTGTGGCCGTACTCCAACTAAAACTCAATTCTGAATCCCCTACGTCACTTTCTGTCTACACATCCAGAAGACATTTATTGAAACACACACCACCATGCGTCTTATTTATGTCTTCAATTTTCTCTGACTGCATCTACTACGTATATTGGGTAATAAAAGTTTAAAGGTGACTATATGCTTGGTATTCTATGTTTATAGGACTCTAATAATATGAATAATCATAAGTTGAAGGTCAAAAACACGACTTCTATGATCAAAATACAAAAATATTTGATTTATAAATGAGGAAGCCTACTTTGTGGAAATTAATTTATTGCAGTGGGTCTGGACACAATTAACCGCAATAAACAAGGGACGACTGAAAATGGAAAAGACTGCTGTTACTAAATATTGTACCTGGAAAAATTATTTTCACAGCGTCTCAGAACAGATTGTGTTCAATCTTAGAGGTGACTGTGAACAGACTTGCATTGAGCAGGAAAAGAGGGTCTGATATCATGTAGTCATGGGTCATCCATTTCAGACTATGACAGACAATGACCCCGTCGACCACAGCTTGTCTAGCAGCTTGAAGTGATCAATCAAACATGGCTGACGACAACCTCAAACAGTCTGTGATGACTCGGCATTCTTCTCGGACTGAAATCCCAACAGAGCCAATGCACTGCGAGCGGGAAAGCAAATGAAGAAGCTCCAAAAACTGCCACACACGACAAGTCAACTTGGCAGAATTGGCAAACGATAACAAATAAAAACCCACAAGTGGAATCTCTAAAATTGTTAAAAATCAGAAGGCAAACAAATTTAGGTGAAAAAAATTTACCGCCGCCATGAGCAAGCATCAAAAGAAAAACGCTGTTTTTGCTCACAGTGTTTCCCATACGTTAATTTATTTGTGGCGACCCGCCATGAATACATTTGGACTGCCACAGACAGATCTGGCACAGCCTTTTTTAAAAAGATTTGATGCAACCTGGTCACCATCGCTCAAAACCACATTGCAATGGGACTGTTTATGTACCGTAATTTCCGGTGTACAAGCCCCTACTTTTTTCTTAAAACTTTGAAACCTGCGCCTCATACAGCGGTGCAGCTAATTTATGACCATGTTCTAATCTCGTCACATCTTCTATAGTACTTCTATTCTACTATAGAACTACTACTAATTGTTTTAAAACAGTGCCACCTGAGAGTCAGTGACAAAACGGTAGTCCTTCTTTGACAGGACGCAATCACGAGCTATAAGTAAATGCACGACGAGCTTGCAACCCATCGGAAATTGGGGGAGGTCATATCTCATCAGTCTGACTCATCTCAGATAGAAGGCAAAAATCATCACCCAGCAACTTAACACTCAAAAGATAGCTAAGAAATATACAAGACATGTCGCAATCTGAGTTCAAAATAAACAACAATTATTGTAACATTTTCCCACAATGCATTTCGCCCAGGATTGGCCAATGGCTGCCATGGCGGCCCGGCAACCAGAGCTTATGAGCTCCCTCTGGTGGCCCGGCGGCATTGTAGCCATTGGCCAATGAACTTCTCCACTAAGAAAAATGCATTATGGAAAAAGGTTAAAACAGTTGTCTTGTATATTTCATAGCTACCTTTTGAGTGTTATGTTGCTGTGTGATGATTTCAGCATTCTTTATAAGATGACACTGGGAGTCAGACTGTTATGACGTGCGTCTTATAGTCTGGTGCAGCTTATGTATACTTCATAGCATATTTCTTATGACAAACAAAAAAGCTCCGTTTTACCAAAGCACATGCAAATTTTGCAAGTTAAGCAAATTAGAATTTTTTTCCAATGGGAAAAATTTGTATAAATCCGAACAAATCGGAGATAACCAAGTACCCTGAAAATGACAGAGTTCAATGTTAGAAATTCTGATTATTTGTGGATCTGAAAGAGTGCTCCAACAGCCTACGCTAACAATCACAACAACCCAAGATGCTCATTTTGTCACACAAAAAATATCCTCCCATGCTAAAATGCTCAACAAATGACTTTCTAACATCTGTTCCTCATTTGCGTAACAAGAGAGGATGTTGCAGCATCAGAAAATGCAGAGCCTGAGAAAAAACACAAATATGAGAGAGCCGGTTTCTTTTATGTTGGGAAAATATCCGGAAAGTGTTATTAATGTTTGGTTACGTGTGGCTTTTTGGAAAACAATACAGTACATGTTTACGTTAAGGATTGTCACACTTTTTCTGTTACGAACTGACCCCGGCCCGCATCAGAGAAGGGAAAAATTATGTGGCCCTCACTTAAAGTTTGTGGACCCTGATTTAAATAATGTATACTGCATTTTGAGTTTTTCCCTCATTTAAAAATACTTCTTTTACACTACTCCTCTCAAGCTGGGGGCTACCCCAGCTGACAAACAATAGCCTGAAACTTGCAGTAAGCTCGTCACACTGTGAAATGAACAGGCGGGTCACTAGACAGAACTGTAACTACAATCACAATGCAAACACCAAAATGATGGCACAACATGTCATAATAGGTTATGCAACTACTACTACAATAATTATAAACATGCGACTTTTTACAAAACAGGGTCCGCAAGGCATGCTGGGAAGCCAAACGCCCTCCCAGCAACACTCACATTTGTTTTAATACTTTAAACCCTTTTTGTGGAATGCTTGACGCAGTCTCATCGAGACTGTACATTGAGTGGCACCCAGGTAAGTTGAGTTAGAGCCTCCAGTTTACCAAAAATATTTGAGAGATGTGTTAGGAAGTTGGAGTACCCAGACAAAACTCACAAACATGGGGAGAACATGAAAATTGGAAACGTTGTGGAAACCCTGGAGTGGTCGTCAGTCAATCGCAGGGCACATATAGACAAACAAAAACATACAACCAGTCACATTCACATTCATACCTATGGACAATTTAGAGTCGCCAATTAACCTAACCTGGGAATGTGGGAGGAAACCGGATTACCCGGAGAAAACCCACGCACGCACGGGGCAAACATTCAAACTCCACACGGAGATGCCCAACAGAGTTTCGAACCCAGAACCAGAGACCAACATGCTACACCTTCATTCACCTTTAATAACATTTTTATTGTTATATTATTATTATTATATAAGAAATGCTAGTGTTGACCAATCAAAAAGCAACAACACTAAAAGCTCTACACAGACAGTAATGGAAAGTGATAGTTGTGGAGCATTATGAGGACAAAGCAATGGCAATTGGAAGGGTTTACTCTTTCCTGCATGTATATGTTTATTTCCCCCCCATGTATTTACAGTAAAAGAGGAAGACTTATGTATACTATATCGGTCAATGAGTTTGTTTCCCATGGCTCTGGTCAACCTCCTGTCTTCAGCTTTGTTCAAGTATAAAAATAGAAAATTAGAAGGCAACAAACAGCTAGCAATTCTGTATGCTAAGAAAACAAGATGATTTACGAGGAATATTCCTGTGCAAAGTTCTCATCCTGGTGTGTTGTAATGTGCATTGTGTGCGTTTCAATAAAGTTTTTTTTAATCAGCTAGTATTTCACCGCTGTTTCGCACAAAGCTAGCAGCCTACTTTATGATAAATGCAGTAAATGGGAGAGGGCATTCAGTTGTCAACGCTCACCTGAAGCGTGGCGAGTCCTTCAAGCATTCCTCGAAATCCACAGTGATCTTCATTGCGTGCACTTTAAGGACTTGATCGTCTACTTGGAAATAAAAGACAGCAATCCGGACTTGAGTCTTCGTGGCTAATTAGCTTGTTTGCTAACGTCACCGTACAACCGACCAGCTGGCTCCACTCTGCTAGCCAGCTAGCCTCAACGGCCAGCAGCTGTGCTTCACAGGACGCACAAATGTAACCATAAACGACAGCAACAATGCCCGAAAGCTAACGGAACTATGTCGGACACAGCGGTCGGTGAGTTCCGGAGGCAGAAAGTGTCGTCCTGTTACTCGGTCATGGCAGACGGGCAGAGAGAGGCTTTTCTTCCAAGCAAATACGGTGGACTCGTACGGAGATCGTCTATTCACGCAAGTCATGATGCGCCGCTACCGACTTGCAAGCAGATGGCACGCATTTCTAGGTTTATGCTTCCAGTGCGCATGCTCACATTAGCTCGCCGTCATTCACAAAAGAGGTCGTGGTGAATTTGATGAATTCCTTTACATCCTATTTGGGGAAAGCTTTTGTGTGTGTGTATATATATTATATATATATATTGGGTGTAGGAAAAGGAATACTTAAACACAGTTTCATCGTATCTTCGTTTCCAGCCACAAGTATGTGCAAAAATACCAAAAAAAACCAAGTGAGTGCTCAGTCCGAGAATATTAGATCTTTGCCCCAAGTGACAGGCTTCCTGAGCCGTTGGAATCAGTCCCGTTTCATTTCGCACACTTCCACGGGATTGTGAGTAAACAAGGTGCGGTTATACTGCGAAGTGGGGCAAATTCCGCGTACCCGGATGTTGCGCTCACTCGTCAGCCGCCATTGTGGCTACTAAAATGGGAGAGAAGGGCGCGAACTGAAACTGCCACGGCGTTAGCCTGTGTTGTGCAATATGCCGTTAAACAGCGCCATCATGTGGCTGGAGCAGTTTGCGCCCCAAGAAAACGGGCTGTGTTCACACTGCAGGGTAGGATTCTCAAATCGGATTTTTGTCTTAAAGTCCGATTTTTCAGGTTACCAAATAATGCGACTTCTAAAGTGAACCCAACGAGCATGCGCCGGAGCACCACATCGCTCGCATTTTGTGTGTTTACGGTAGTAAGGACTGCTGCAGTGATATGCGATATCATTGATTTAATTTCTGATTATAGTGGATACTGGGTAAAATTCAGGCTGTTATCGGCGATATCAATTCATCACTGTTTGCTGATTCGCCTAACGTGTCTGGTACATTTTTAAACATAGTGAACAGTATTTTAAATCATAACAAGACATCATAATCCTTTATTGATTTATGTTAAAGTATATTGAAGTAGTGGGGTGA
The DNA here is from genome assembly GCA_024372805.1 of Oostethus manadensis. NCBI lineage: Eukaryota > Metazoa > Chordata > Actinopteri > Syngnathiformes > Syngnathidae > Oostethus > Oostethus manadensis. The sequence continues at coordinate 730,036 of QODF01000019.1, forward strand.
TTTACAATATAAATTATAGTTTAATCCGGCCTGCGAGATGATTTTGTAAATTATAAAAATGTGCTGCAATTTTGCAATAAAATAAACTGCTGTTCTAATTGTAACCACTGGGTGGCACAACAGCAATTCCGGATGAGCTACTTGTCATTCGCTCTATTTATTGCAGCTTCCATTTATAACATTATGTGCTTTGGCACCCTCATTGCCTCAATATGCCAAAAAAAAGTGCAGGCAGAGTGCAGGGTTGCATGAAAAATGGTCAGCAGGGTCTCACATTACAATAAGGTACACAAAAATACAGTAGCTACCGAGGAACTAATGGAGATGTGTTTAGGGTTCCTCATAAACTATTGTAATTTTGTGCACCGGCCGCATGGTAGCTGAGTGGGTAGCACGTTGGCCTCACAGTCAGGAGGTTCAGGATTCAAATCTTCGTTGGGCATCTCTGTGTGGAGTTTGCATGTTCTCCCCGTGCGTAAGTTTTCTCCAGGTACTCCAGTTTTCTCCCACATTCCAGTTTGTCTGCCCTGCGATTGACTGGCGACCCTTCCAGGTTGTACCCCGCCTCTCGCTGGGAGCCTAGTCAGCAGGCATAGGCTCCAGCATACCCGCGACACCTAATGAGGATAAGCGGTATAGAAAATGAATGAAGGAATGGATTGATGGATACATTTTGTGCACCTTATTGTAGTGTTAACGGCGGCGGCGAAGACAGCATGTCAATAAACTGTTGGCCGGTCTCAAGAAACAGCAGCCTCTTTACTCAAAGCCGAGACATCAGCGACGCTGCATTGAAAGCTAGCTTCTTCGAAACCATTTAGTGAGGTTGACTTTGAAAAAACATGCATGATGAAGGCAGAGGAGACTGGGTGCCCTGAAAAGCGCCAGGCTTTTGCAAATATCAGCCTGATGAGAAACTGGCAGATAGCTTTTCAGATCTTCCAGTGGATTTGGATAAAGTAAAGTCATTTATTGTGTTTTCCGTTGCAACTGATGAAAGCACTGACATATTTTCACCACACTGGACAGGGTCAGAGTGGACAGGGCCAGCTCTGTCAGCCTGGCTACAGAAGGTCTGCCCTCAATGTTTGGAAAAAAGCCCGGTATTGTGGCGAAATTCAGAGAGAATATGGAATCTGAAAATGGAAGATGGGATTTTGTGACATTTGACTGTGTTTTGCATCAGGAGGCTTTGTTTTGCAAGTCATTCAAGATGGATAACGTCAGGAAGGTGGTCATCCAAACTGTTAATTTCATCCGATCCAGAAGCCTGAATCACCGACAGTTTGACAGCCTTCTCAGAAAGGCCACATGTGAGAACTACTGGAAGAAAAGTGCAAACCAGTGTGTAATTCGTTCTCCTCCATGTAGCCCCTGAGGTTAAATGAGTTCATTCATTCATTCATTTTCTGTACCGCTTATCCTCATTAGGGTCACGGGGATGCTGGAGCCTATCCCAGCTGGCTTTGGGCGAGAGCCGGGGTACACCCTGGACTGGTCGCCAGTCAATCGCAGGGCACATATAGACAAACAAACATTCACACTCACATTCATACCTATGGACAATTTAGATTCACCAATTAACCTAACATGCATGTTTTTGGAATGTGGGAGGAAACCGGAGTACCCAGAGAAAACCCACTCACACACGGGGAGAACATGCAAACTCCACACAGAGATGCCCAACGGAGATTTTGAACCCGGGTCTTCCAGATCTCCTGACTGTGTGGCCAATGTGCTAACCACTCAGCCACCGTGCGGCCTGTTAAATGAGTTAGATTATGTAATTTTGTTTTCAAAGAACTGCAGTTGCCCATCTTGCATAAATCAGGTTTTGTATTTGCACAATATGCTCAACACATTACCAGTCACAATAAGTAAACAAAAAAAAAACAATACAGGACACTTTTATTCTTTTTTCACTCTGTTTAAAATGATAACTTTAAAGGAATCCATAATAAACTCAACATTGCTTGTATTTATTATTTATCAGTAGCATCATCAGCTCATCGTCAACAACACCATGAATTACATCACCTGATCAGACATTGTTTAAATCGGCGAGGCAATTCAGGTCTACGTTCCTCATTGGAATTTCACACACAAAGCTCAACACATATGGAAAGCCCAATACATCCCTTGTGTAAGCGAAAGCACAGTCGGTGCTGCTTGCGTTCAAACACATCAGTAGCATGTGCTTAGCCTTGCCTCTTTGGATCCCGGAACACTCAAAATTACCCAAGAAACACACAGAATCTGTGTTGACTTTTGGACTCAAGTGTAGGGGAGGGGGGGGGGGGGGGGGGGGGGGGGGGGGGGGGGGGGGGGGGGGGGGGGGGAAGATTACTTGAAAAATTAAGTACATCTTCCAGTGTTTACTTCAGATGTGTCAAGATATATGTTCATAAAATGGAATTAGAATTGAGGCTCAAACTGAATACTTCGGTCCGTATACTATGTACACTGTGTAAAAAAAATTGCAACCACAAAATTTATCCACGTCTTCTCTCCTTTTTAGTTGTGTTTTGCAACCACTCGAGTTAGTCCCTCCCCTTTTGCTAATTGGTTGAGATGGCACCATTCTGAGTTCAACATCAGGCTGTGGCTCTGTTTTAATTGGCGCACTTCCGTTCATACACTTTGCATTTGGAGTCGCTCTCAATACAAACGGCCACTCATCGCCAGTGGTTGCAATTCACATTTAAAAAAGGGAGGAAAAAAGCAAAATTTTGATCGTCATTTCCGAAGTGCACAGTGTACATAGTATACATACTGAAAGGTAAGTACTTAAGTGTGCGAGACACAGCCCATGTAAAAAAAAAAAAAAAATCAATTGACAGCATGCACGTGGCTGTTCAATTAAAACGGTCAATGATATCCTGAAGTAAGTGACAGATTAAAATAACATCCATCCTAACTGTAGACAGCACAAGTACTGTTGTCTGAGACGCCATCAGCCAGGCTGCAAAGCTTCCCTTCAGGGTTGGCCACAAGTCCCGGCTATTTTCCTCAAAGGCCTTCAACTTCCTCTCACAGTCAGAATATCTTCGGTGCGGCCGTGTCCAGTAACAGAAGGGGCGTGGGGGTTATCGGGACATTATTTCGCTATGTTCGGTACTAGTGGAGACAGATGAATTGAAGGTTACTAGCTGTTCAGAGGAGTTAAATGGGTGACGCGGTGTCTTGTGCTTGGCCCGGCAATGCAAACACAGCGCTGTGACATTGTCTGGTCTGCATGGTGACACGCACACGCACGCACTGGATTCTGGGGAGAGGTCTCATCTACGAGTCCAGAGAGTCAGCTGGAGTGAACCAGAGAGAAACATTTGTGATTACTCACACTTTTCAGTGGCAAAACAGCATGTGGCTGTTGGCGACAAAGCGGAGACTGTGGAGTAAAAGTGTCCACAGCACATACCGCATAGGGCCGATTAGCATGTCGTCTTTATTTTTGTCATTTATGTCCTCAAATCGGCTACCAATAGTAGTTTACATCACCTACAGTGGTATGCAAAAGGTTGGGCACCACTGATAATTTTCAAGATTTTCCTTTATAAATCATTTGTTGTTTGGATCAGCAATTTCAGTTAAATATTTAATATAGCAGACAAACAGTCATATTTGAGAAGTTTTTAGGATTTACAGAAAGTGTGCAATAATTATTTAAACAAAATTAGGCAGGTGCATAAATTTGGGCACCCTTGTTGTTTTATTGATTTGAATACCTTTAGCACTAATTATTGGAACACAATATTTGTTTGGTAAGCTCATTGACCCTTGACCTACATACACAGGTCATGCCAGTCATGAGAAACGGTATTTAAGGTGGCCAATTGCAAGTTGTTCTCATCTTTGCATCTTCTCTGAAGTTTGGCAACATGAAAACAATTATTTAGATAAAGGATAACAGTGATTTTTTTGTTGACATCGTTTTTCTCTGGGTCGCCACAAATAGATTTGGCACTCCCTCTTTGCCCTTGCTCATAAACACATTATAATGAGACTGTGGCTTGTCGTTACAATTTCGTACAGTAGGTGGCGGTATGCATCGTAACGCTGCTTCTTAACACACCTCATTCGCACCTGGTCTCACAGACGACATAGCATGAGGATGCTACATTTGGTGAGTATTCAGACCTCCATTGCGGCTCAATTTTCTTATGTTATTGGAGTCTGACCTTAAAACATATACAGTCGTCCCTCGTTTACTGCGGTTCACTAGTTCCCGACCCAACTCCTTGAAGTAGGATTCAATTTTAAGAAAATGAATATTTTCGTAATTAGAGCATATGACACCTGTTATTTTTACTACACTTTTTATATTTACCAAAGCCCGTTAGACGTGAAATAACACCCCTATACTCACTGTCACACTCCTATTGTTCTTTGTTTACACCACATAGCGCAGACTACGGGATTACTGCAGGGGCTGCCGCTAGCATTGGAAGCTTCCGAGCTAACTAGTTAGTCTCTCTAATTATTTATTTTAAACTAAGTAAGTGTTTCAAACTGAGTGGGGAAGCAGGACAAAGAAAAGACCCGACAATTTACTCTTTTTTTCCATTCTATCATGTCGGACAAAGCCATGGCTGACTCCATGCGCTGTTAAGGTAATGTCATGTCATGTCTCATCAATGTAACATTACTGACGCTTAGTTACCGGAATACTACATATAACCTGTCTTTGGTCATTGTTTGCCATAGTCAACCACAAAAACAGTGATCTTTTATTTATTAATGAATTTTTGAAAAACCGTGAGGAAGCAAAGTCAGAACTGTACGGTATGTTTTAGCCCAGTCCGGTTTGTGACATTAAAAAAAGGCAAAAATAAGCAACAGATGGAAGTTAAGGTTCTGTTCTAAATGTATTAATTGTGTCTTTTTATTTTTTTTACTCACTTTTTGTCTGTCTCACAATCTATTCTCTCTCCTGAAGCGTCCATTACAATTACATGTACTGTACGTGTCATTGCTAATTATGCAAATTGGTCATTCAGATTAGTCATTTAGTGACTTGTACTGGCTTTAAGGGCAGCTAAAACGGCAACAAAAAAGAACCCCTTTGAGTCTCAAATTTCATGTCAACAGAAGCTAAAGACAGGTTGTCCACTTCAACGGGGTTGAAGATAAAACTCTTACAAGCAGTTTTTGCCAGTGGAGACCTCTCTTCTTTATGCAATTACATGCGAGTGCACCTTATTCTCACCTTCCTGTGGTGGATCCACGCTGATCTCCTCCGCCTCCTCCGTCTCATCCCTCATCTCCTCGTCCTCGTCTTCGTCATCGTCATCCTCAAGCTCGTTGGCGATGAGCTGCCGAGCCAGTTTGATGTTGAGGCCCTCATTGTAATGCTTTTTCCTCATCATCTGAAAATGTTTCTTTTTGGCTGCACAGGAAAGGGAAAAAAGATTTCATACATTACATATGCATGTCAAAAGATTTTTTTATGGTGTCGGTAAAACTCGACAAGAAAACCTGTGGAGAATTAACATAACGCTATAAAATAATATCCAGTGATCTGGTACTGCCATGGTAACTGCAGTGTTTCCCATACATTTATTTATGTTTGAGCCACCACAAAAGGATTTGACGCTAGCTGTTGGGTGGCGGCATGCGTTGCATTATGCATTAAAAGTGAAAGACAGAAACAGTCTTTTGCGTCATGCACTAGTCATGCAGTAGTGTTCAAAATAATAGCAGTCCGATGTGACTAACCAGATTAATCACTGTTATTAGTATATTTTTATTGCTACATGGCAAACAAGTTACCAGTAGGTGCAGTAGATTCTCAGAAAACAAACAAGACCCAGCATTCATGATATGCACCCACTTAAGGCTGTGCAATTGGTAAATTAGTTAAAAGGGTAAGTTCAGAAAATAGCAGTGTGGCATTCAATCAATGATCAGTGATCAATTTACTGAAAAAACAGGTGTGAATCAGGTGGCCCCTATTTAAGGACGAAAGCAGCACTTGTTGAACATGCATTTCTCATTGAAAGCCTGAGGAAAATGGGTCATTCAAGACATTGTTCAGGAAAACAGCATACTTTGATTAAAAAGAGAGGGGAAATCTTATGAAGAGGTGAAAATCATGTTTGGCTCTTCAGCTAAAATTATCTCCAATACATTAAAATGGAAAGCAAAACCGAGGACGTGTGGCAAAAAACAGAAGACAAACATGAAAATGGATAGAAGAATAACCAGAATGGCAAAGGCTCAGCCTCTTAATAGCTCCAGGATGACCAAAGATAGTCTGAAGTTATCTGTAAGCATTCTGATGGAAGACGTCTCTGTGAATTTAACCAATTTACAAGAATCCCCCGCAAAGTCCCCCTATTAAAATAGTAAACTGTTCTTTTTGATTCCAAGGGCCACAGTTTGTGAGACGACCCCCAAACTCAGAATTCAAGCCACATATGTCAAAATACTTGAAGAGGTCATGTTGCCTTATGCTGACACACTAGTAAACCTGCAAAATCTTGTTATGTTGTTATATTATGGAGTGGCCAGTCCAATCCCCAGACCTTAATCCAATGGAGAACTTGTGGGGTGACATCAAAAATGCTGTTTGTGAAGCAAAACCAAGAAATGTTTATGAATTGTGGAATGTTGTTAAAGGATGTTGGGGTGGAATAACCGCTGAAAGTTTACACAAGTTGGTTGAGTCCATGCCACACAGATGTGACGCACTTATAGAAAACTAAATATTTGTTTAGTCATTCACAGGAAGAGTTTGTAAAGTCAACTGCAGACACTGCTATTTTTTGAACACACCCCTTTTAACTAATTGCCCAATAGCACAGCCTTAAGAGCATGCATATCATGAATGCTGGGTCTTGTGTTTTGAGAATCTACTGCACCTACTGGTAACTTGTTTGCCATGTAGCAATGAAAATATACTAATAACAGTGATTCATCTGGTTAGTCACATTACACTGCTAATATTTTGAACTCTATTGTATAAACGGTGAAGAAAAAAAGGGCGCTTTGGGGAACGCGGTTTGTTTTTTAATGGCACACTGTGGCAATAAAATAAACAAAAAATTAAAAAAGAAAAAGAAAAATGACGGCAATCCATTTTTTAAAAGTACGTTTGATGTCTGACAGAGAGGCGTCAAAGGCCGCAGTAGCTTAAGAAAAATAGGGAAAAACATACTCCAGTTATGTTTAAAAGGCAAAAACAATTGAGACGAAGAATCACCACAAAATACGCTCAAGATGTGTGTTTTCAGGTGAGTAGAGTCGTATACTGTCCTCTGAGGGGAGACCTCTGAAATCAATTGGTGAAATGCTCACCTTGCTCCTCGGGGGTCAGCTCCTCCTCCTCCTCCTCGCTGCTCTCCTCTTCCTTTTCCTCTTCTTCCTTCATAAATCGAGGTTCTGAACACTCTGCTGCTTTGAGCCTTGCCAAAACACAAAGAGTACAACGTTTTTACGTCTTCCCATCACAATTGGATAAACTTTGAAACTGGTCCTATTTGGAGTGGAAGCAGATGGAGAGAAAAACAGAAAAGCGGTGAGGGGAAGAGAGAGAGCGCGTGTACTCGAGCATGAAATAAAAATAACCATCCCCTTCCCTCACACACACACACAACAGCAGAGGACCAAGCGAATAATGCTTAATGGTTGAGCGGATGGTGGTGGATAGCTACTGGGGAAGATCCTGTTTACTGTACTACTGCGTGCCAACAAACTCGGCTGATTCAGCGTGTCAGCTTCAAAATGCACCACCAATATCGCAAAAACAAGCAGGAACACGACTGTTATGCATTTAGAGAACGAGAGCATAAAATCCTTGATATTGGAGAGGGTGGGTGTTGAAGTCGTAAAAGCACAGGAGGAAAAGAGCAGCTGATATCTGCAGGCTTCAGCAGGACCTATACAAAGGAGGCTAGTTGACTGGCTAGCCTGAGGCTAATCACTTGTGCCATCTCCGCACTGATGCACTTCCATTAGGTGGCAGAAAACAGGCCAGCATGATTCTGTAAAAAAAAAATGTGAATGACAATTACCTTGCTTAGAATTCAGAGCACAATTCTCTGGAACAATTTTTTAGCACACATGCCTGCCATTCTTAAAAGGAACCCATTATGTGTTTCCTCCTTTCTGACCTATAAATGTTCTCCTGTTAAATGCGTTAGATAAAGAGGTTTGTGCATTTAGAAGTGAGCCCTGAAACACATTTTTTTGGATGGCTCCGTACTCTTGTCTTTCACATAGTTTTTTTAAATTTATATAGTTCCCCTGACCTCACGCAATCCAGACTTCCTTATAATGTATGGGCAACATTTAACGATGGCTCCCAAGAAATGTTTGTTTGGGTGTGAGGGAAAGCTAATTTTGTTTAGCTTTCCTAAAGAGGCAAGCATAAGGCAGGAGTCAGAGTTGCTGATTCCCGACTATCCATCCACCCATTTTCTATGCCGCGTATCTTCATTAGGGTCACAGGGGTGTCTGGAGCCTATGTCAGCTGAAGTGTCAAGGGGGTGTGACAGGCTGGGAGTACTTTCAATGTTAGTGCAGACCTGCCAACATGTACAAATTGATCATACTCAACATGCAATTTGACTTTTGCATATGCTTGTTTGCTCCACAGCTCTCCATTTGGTTGCATTTTCCTGGTTTCAGTTTCGAGTTCAGTTTGCACAGTTCAGACAAATAAATGGATATTATTGTACTGCCAGAATTAGGAAGTGGGGATCGGCAGCTATCCTTGAAGTCTTCTGGAGCTTTTGTAGTGTGACCAATCATGGACTCGACAAGGCGCCTACCTGAAGGACGACTGGGGGTGAAGTAAATTACACAGATTGTTTGGGCGGGAGGCAGGAAACCCAAGTAAAAAAAGTCAGGGAAAGATGCAGTCTGGAAAATCTAGAAAGCTTTCTGTGCAGGTTAGTGTGTGTAGCTGCTCTATAGGAGCGCAGAACTCAATACAAAGCCCCGAAAATGACTATAATAGGACTCCTTTAATGTGAGGTCTTGGATGGACAGTTGATGGGGATGTTCTTGACAGAACTTAATAGAAAGACTAAAAAAAAGTTAAAAACATGGCACACTGGCTCACTCGACAGCACATTCAAGCACAAGACAAGACAAGTCAAAAGAAAAGTTAACGAATGCAGGGATGTACAAAGTGTGGCCCAGGGGCCCATTTGTTGCTCGTGGCTACTTTATTGGCTCGAGGTACATTCTAAAAAATATATAATTTAACAACAAAACTTAAAAAAAAGGAAGAGCAAAAATGGAAACAGAGTAACGGACACTAGACACTAACGGACACAACATCATACTTTGATGTCAGGTCATCCACGTGTAGCGACCCCTGACCCTCCGAGTCGCTCAGCGCCGCCTCGTCCTCGTCGTCCCCAACCATCCTAAAAAAATCCACAATTTTACATTTCTCAACACACGCGCAAATATGTCACGTTTTTGTTTACATTTTAGAATCTCTGATGGTGATTTATTGACGTTACCGGTTGTAAGGCGTGCTGGGCTCATCTATCTTCATCAGGCCGTAATCTTTGTCTGCTGGATGGTACGTGGCCAAGATATTCATCTCATCCCACTTCTGGGATTTCTTTCTGTAAAAAAAAGAAACAGAAAAAGAAAGAACAACACGAATGTGGTGAGAAGCAATCGAGGGCACACAACGGACAGGTGCGTGCGTCGGGACCACGACACACCGCTACTAACCGCCATGCTTTCTCCTGGGGTAGAAGCAACCAGATTTAAACTGGGGCTGAACATGTCCCAGATCTCACTTTGGCTGCTTTATTTTGAGACCGCTCAAGACCAAATGCACGAAAATGTCATTACAGCTCCAGTTGGTTGATTTTTTAATGCCGTACTCACCAAAGAGTGGCGGTGGAACGGAAAAGCACCAACCAACCGCAGCTAGAAGATAAATATAGAGTTGTATGATGATGGTGATGATGCTGCCTGAAGGTGGTCTGCAAGCTGGCAACATTCTGCTTTGAGAAAACTCATTAGATAAAGTGAGTCATCGGGGACAGATGAGCAGCGCTATCAGGTGACAGAAGGCAGCAAGGAAAGGTGCTCCCCTAGAGACTATGGACACGAGTATTGTTTTCCTTTAGAAAACATAGCTGGTCAAAATACAGTACAAAAGAACCCGCGGCCTCAGTCAGCTACAGCAAAGCACCTGTCAAGTGACTCATACCTGCAATCTAATCATGTATTACATTCTTTTGGTAGGACGAAGCACTTCTAGAGTAGCGTTCTTGTTTATACCATACAAAGGAATGTTGTATTGTTTCAATGGAAAGAATTCAGTGGGTGGTGTGTATGTCTAGGGCTGGCTCAGGATATCCTTTGCTTGGAAAATGAGCCATGTGGGGACATATAAGGCTGTCGTTAGATCCAATCACAGAGCATACGAAGGTCAGCAGGAAAAGTCCCGCGGCTGTGCATACAAATATTTCATTATACCTTTTTAATGTTGGAAAGAAAAAAGATGAAAATGTCCAAAGTGGACCCAAATATCAAAGTGTCATTTTATCGGTCTTATCCAATGTAAACATATAATAAAATCGTTACAGAAATAATTACAATTGTTTATGTAAACCAAGGTGCTATTGTGGCACTCACTACCACATTGACACAAATATTGACAATGTTTTCAAAGAGAAATGCATGTTTAACAAATTGACTCTAAATAGAAGATCCCTCCTTTTAAGACCCCCATTTTGGCAAAAATATTTTTAAGGTTCGTTGTTGCTTGACTATTTAATTAATCTGCTTTATTATGATTATCATGACAAAATTAGCATTATAAATCTTGTCCAACTTTTGAGACACCTTTTCCCCCAAGCAGGCATCTGTGGCAGCCGTAAGTCTGCAAGTCAGGCCTGTGTGCGTGACAGGAAGAAAATCTCTGGATTGCTTATGGGCAATTCGTTTGGCGACTTGGATGGTACCTGTTTCTTGCTGTTTTAAACCTCTAAAGCCCAATATTTGAAAACTTTTGTTTTCATAGTAAATAAATAAATAGTGACTAAAATAAAAACGAAAGTTATTTTTATAGTATATAAAAATAAACATATAAGATTATATATATAGAATTTGAAAAATAATTATTTTATTCATTATTTTTATTTTACATTGAATATATACAATGTATATAGTATGTACGGTATATATACAATGTATATAGTAAATATATTAATTCACTCATTTTCTATATATAATATATATATAAATATATATTATATACTGCATAATGTGAAACCAAAAAAAATATCAATAAGACAATATATAATTTCATGGGGGCCGCACGGTGGATGAGTGGGTAGCACGTTGGCATCACAGTCAGGAGGGTCAGGGTTCGACTCTCCGTTGGGCATCTCTGTGTGGAGTTTGCATGTTCTCCCCGTGCGTATGTGGTTTTCTCCAGTTAATCCGGTTTCCTCCCACATTCCAAAAACATGCATGTTAGGTAAATATGCGACTCTATATTGTGTGAATGGTTGTATGTCTGCCCTGCGATTGACTAGCGACCAGTGCAGGGTGTACCCCGCCTGCCGCCAGATTTCAGCTGGGATAGGCTCCAGCATACCCGCAAACCTAATGAGGATAAGAGGTATAGAAAATAAATGAATGAATAAATTTCATGGCATTATCAATTTAACACCAGTGGAACATGTAAATCTTCCCGTCATCATGAATTTTGGGTGTGTTTTTGCTGTGGCTTTTTTGCAACCCTGATCGAAAAAGATGGGATGCCATTATGGCATGTAAGGAAAGACCTCAATGTTTTGTTTCCTCACTGATAACATTTTTTTGAAATCTAAACAAATCTGACGTCAACCTGACTCAATCTGACGTTCCATCCTGGAACTGTAGGCTTTTGATGCTGGGCTACGCATAGGTCCTTTATAAAAAAACATTTCTCCTTTACCTTTTCGTCACTCACGGAGGCTATTTTGGGGATCAACACAGAAAAGGCTTGATTCACTGCTGGGAACGGAATGCACTAATAGCTGCCATCTCTGGCCTAATTTCACACAGTGCTGCTCTAACTTTACAAGCTCATGTCTCCAGCCTATGCTTGGGTTGGAGGCGCTACAACGGCTGATCAGAAAAAAGGCATGGGGTCTTCCAACAGTAAAATTGATAAAACCATAAGACTAGTGTGGCAATGGAGCAAGTCTATTCCTGAAACTTTTTTTGTATTGTGACTTTACGGGTTTTCTACAGAACTCAACCTGTGCAAAATAAAGATTCTGTATTCACACATACTTTGATTAGGTTCACTTGTTACCCACACAACTTCTAATCTCCACCCCAAAATCGTGCTGTCTTTAGAGCCGCAATGCGGGACATTTTTATGACCAGCCTCTAACAACCATCCCCTACCTAATGTGTCATTCGGACTAAACAACCACACAGAAACATCTCAAATTCTTATCGGGGCAGACATTTTTGTTACCGCTTTGCATTTATTGTCAGACAAAAAGATTTTTTTAAACAAACAAATGTCTGGTGAACGCCAAAAAGAATATTCCAAAGAAAATATTCCAACAAAACATTCCATAAGACTAGTCCACATTTATGCACCACTGGCAAGGTTATTCATGATAAACCCACATCACTGATTCAACTAAGCAGCAAAGATCAGAATAGATAAGACAGCTGTGGTGGCGCAGGGCACTGAAGTGGTTTCAGAGGGAATCCAGATCTGGGGGTATTAAGAGCATCAATGCAAAAAGGCTCTGTTTGAAAACTGAAAACATACCAGAACACTGTTTGGATTTTGACATCAAAGTGAAGACTTGCAAAACAGCTAGTTTAGCATCCGGATTATGCAAGTCGGCACATTTTTAAGGACTTTGGGAACGTTCGTTCCTATTTGCAATCCAGTACTAGAGTTGTCTGTATTTTTTTAAACCACTTTTACAACGACGACAATAATAACGTTTGCTTGTGCTTGACAATGCTTATTCTGGTTGGCAGTGGTGTCTCTCCCAGGACACTGCAGTGTTTCCCATACATTCATTTGCTTGTGGCGTTCCACCACGAAAACATGAAGCACAAACGGCTCCATTTTGCTTGTGACGTAAAAAAAATACGAAAAAGGAGCAACAGATGACAGTTCATTTGTTGTTCTAAACATATCTGCTGTGCTTTTCGTGTTATTATGGCCAATTGTGCAAAGAAGATGATGATGTAATCGTGTCAACCACCCCAACCAGGTACCACGACAAATAGATTGCAGTCCTGTGTGAAACAGCACAGTCCCATTCCACACCGGCAACAACAAGTCCTTAGGTCCCCAACTGGGTTTAACAAAGCAGATAAGTGAAGACAAATTGATGCGATACCAAAAACGCCATAAAAAAAGATGCAGGAAATAACACTGTAAATAAAAATTCTGTCATCATTAATTGCAAAATCAATGAAAAAAATGCAAAAGAACAGGTTGGAAATGCCAAAAACACAAAAAAGCCCCCCCTCCCTCAAAAAAAAAACTGCATGGGAGGACTAGTCACTCAGGACTAGTGTACGCTGGTATGTAGACTAAGACCCATCTATCAGACAGGTCACCTGTCTGCTCTGGTGCTTTACTTCCTACACAAACGGCCCATACTAGCAGAGCAAACCGACTAGGGTCCAGTTTTGCATCTGCTGACGGCGTTTTTGTTAACGGATCAAGTCTGTGTGTGTGCTTCTGGGCGTTGCTGCGCGTGCCGCCCTATCGGCCACCGTAGAACAGCGACAATAAATGGGCGATCAAACAATACCAGTGAATGTGGCCATAAACCTGACCTCTGGTGCCACTATTAACTGTCACTGCGAGCTACGAAAGAGTTACGTGGGCTTATCTGACATTTGATAAACTATTGGGGGAATAAACGGGTTGTCATTACAGGTGTACACGCCGTGGTAGTTATCGCCAGATAAGTTAATAATAAACCCGGATATGCTCGCATTTGTTAAGCGAACACAATAACATCCAACCAACAACAACACGGCTGTCGATCACAGCAGCTCCTTGTTGACAGAAAGCAAAGTTAGCTAGTCGGTGCAGGCTACCAAGCGTGGTTGTTAAACTAGCAGACGTTACCACACACACACTAGAGAAGGCACTTACTGCTGGTCTTCATCCGAAAGTCCCGCACTTTCTTCGGGTTTGTCTGGCGGAAAATCAACCGGTAAAGGTTTGACACCGGCGGCGTTGTTTTTGTTTTTCAGGATGCCTTTTATCGGCCGCGGTGCTGCCATTCCCACGCACTGGCGGTCAGGTGTTCAAACTCCTCAATTGAATTTCTTTTTTTCCGCTCAGTATTCACAGATCGGATCCAACATGCTCGCTCCGACGGCCAAGTCTCCTAATTCGTTAAAAAACAAACATGGCGAGGTTCCGTGGTGAGTGAGCACATTTCTGCTCCGTTGGTTTACCGACTGGCGGCGACAATGTTCCGTGTAAGAGGAGTATACAGTAATTACCCAACGTGTACCGGAAACGGGATCGGTTCTTCGCGTGCGCGACATTGCGTCAGTTCCTCCAATGGCAAATTTTTACGACAGTGCTTCTGCGACATCACGTGCTTGTGATGGGTTTTTTTCAACGTATAAACATAAATGGACAATAACCATACTTCATATATGTACTATATTGGGGAATATTTTGTTAGTGACTCTTTTTAAAACACTTCGCTATCATACGGGTTTTCTACCCGCATTTATTTCTTCCTTCATTCACTAACGTGCCGCTGACGTTGACGTCATATACGGTGACGTAGATTGGCCATATAATAAAGGGGAACTACCATCCATCCAAACATACCCAGCTAGCTTGTCTGTATATTTGCTAGCTAACGCTTTTGTCTCCTAACACACAAAAGAGGTCTTATAATTTCTCCACTTGCACCTTAGATATGATTTTTTTTATATCGATTATGACGTAATTTATCCGATCTTGATAACGTGGGGGGGGGCGTAACTGCCGTAAAATAGATCGAAAGATGACGTCGATATCACGTTCATGTAGTTTGCCCGACTTCCGGCAAGATGGCGACAGGAGCATCCCACGTCTGAGAACGCTCTGACAAAAATCCCCAAACTTTACTCCAAATTTAGCATAACTCCGACAAAGACACCCTCGACTTAAGAGCACCTTTGTCCATCTTCCGTACACAACCTGTGTTTCGTCAAAGCGCCGACGGAAGAGGAAGAAGCTCAACAATGGCTACCGGTACTGCTAAAACTAGCTTGTTAGCTACCTCCAAAGCAGGGGTGCTCACACTTTTTCAACCTGCGAGCTACTTACAAAATGATCAACTCAAAAAGGTCTAACATGTCTACAATCAGACAACGCATATATTTAATTATAAAGAAATTGCAATATATTGATATGTATAATATAAGTTTTTGTAGTGCACATCATCGCGTGAGACCATATTTCAAAACACAACTATGTTCATTTTTTGTCATTACCTGGGTTTTAGTCGGTGTCATATTTGCCATGAAATGTCCATAAATGCTGCTCCACATTTCCCTTATTTGGTGTTGCGATTGCAGTGTAGCAGATGAGGGAAAAGCACTTCGAAAACCCATCGATCCATCGTCAATGCCACTTATCTCAAGTCCACCTCTCATTCTAAACGAAAGTGATACGTTTTTGTTCTTCTTACTTGGTTCAGCTCCTCCACTCATTGTTATACCCTTTCTTAAGTTGAAGAGAAAAAAACGCTGCTAGCGTGTTAGTTTTGCGGCACATAGCGCCGGTGTTTCCGCATGCGCAGTGACTGTCAATCAAGTGGACGTATTTTTCTTTTTTTATGTAGAATTATTTTTTATCAGACTAGTAATTTCTTATATCAGCGGTCCCCAATCATTCATTTCTCATTTTCTGTACCGCTTATCCTCATTAGGGTCACGGGGATGCTGGAGCCTATCCCAGCTGGCTTTGGGCGAGAGGCGGGGTACACCCTGGACTGGTCGCCAGTCAATCGCAGGGCACATATAGACAAACAAACATTCACACTCACATTTACACTCTAATGGACAATTTAGAGTCGCCAATTAAGCTAACATGCATGTTTTTGGATTGTGGGAGGAAACCGGAGTACCCGGAGAAAACCCACACACGCACGGGGAGAACATGCAAACTCCACACAGAGATGCCCAACGGAGATTTGAACCCAGGTCTTCCAGATCTCCTGACTGTGTGGCCAATGTGCTAACCACTCAGTCACCGTGCGGCCCGGTCCCCAATCATTGTCCTTATGTAGATTGATATCAGAGGTGGAGACGGGGCGTCCAGCCGTGTTTTGGTTCAGCGCCTGGACGCCGTGAATGTTGTGATATTTTAATATTGTACCATAGGATAAAAAATGAAAATAAGACACAAAGACCGTTTCAGCATTACTCTTGGTTTACTCGTCTTCCACACAGTTCCTTCTTCTATATGACTGTACTTGACCCAGGCTCCAACTAGTAGATAATGCTACTGTGTGGTAGGGAGGTAAACTACCTACAATACATCACATCTCTCTCCTTATGATAGATATTCCCTTTAACAGTTCAATCCCGTAATAAATATATATATATTTTTTAATTGACTGAGTTGACTTTACAACTAAATCCTATAACTGATTGTCAAACAAAACAAACACTTAGTTGTTTAACTTTACAAGTAATCGTTTCTTGGCAGTATTTCTATTACTTACAATTCACAATGTAAACGATGCCATACAGAACCTGAAAAAAAAAAAAAAAACTTTTTTTTTTTTTTTCAATATTCAAGTTCATGGAGAGTAATTTGACGGTGGTTTAATCAGTCTGCCAGCTCTGGACCTTATCATCATTTCTTCATTCATGGTGGGAGTTGCCGATGTTTTCACAGGTACTGATGCAGGTGTTTGGACTGATGCGTCACGTTCCGCAGGTTGTGTTCTTCCTGGATCATATTCTTCCAGATGTGAAGGACTCTCTGTTGTGAAAATCTTTTCTGGTTTTCCACAGGTGTCGCCTGTTTCTTCTGTAGGTGTTTCCATCAGGTGTTTTGATGACAAAGGATCTTGGTGTATCGTGAGTTTTCACCATAGTTGCTGGTTGCCAGTTATCTTTAACTTTTACTCTGATCTTTTCTCCTTCCTCAAGAGTTGGTAGATGTTTTGCTCCACGATCAAAGTAATGTTTTTGTTTTAGCTGTCTGTCTCTGGAGACAGCTTAACGCTATCTAGTGGTGCATTTCTGTACTCCCATCAAAGCAATGTACGGGTCATTCTGGCACTCTGCAGCTTTCTTTAACAGGTTCTTTACTGTCTGAATTGCTCTTTCACTTTGTCAATTAGACTGGAAATCCTGGGCTGGACGTGGTGTGTGCAACTTCCCAGTTCTGTGTGAATGTTCTGAATTCTGTACTTGAGAATTGTGGACCATTGGCCGACATGACTTCATCCGGAATCCCATGTCTTGAAAAGATGGACTTGAGAGCTGTCACAACATGAGCACTTGTTGTCTGTGTGAGTTTGGTGATCTCTGGAAACTTGGAGTAGTAATCCACACACATCAGATAGTCCCCTTGATTGTAGTGGAACAGATCCACGCCACCTTTCACCCATGCTCTGTTTTGTATTTCATGACTGATAAGTGGTTCTTTGATTTCATTTGAACATATTGCAAACTGAACACTGCATCAGAACATCTTCAATCTCTCTTGCCATTCCTGGCCAGTACATGACATCTCTAGCTCTTTCTTTGCATTTCACGATGCCTAAGTGAGACTCATGAACTCTCTCCAGCATGTCTGACCTCAAGCTGCGTGGTACAACAACTCGTGAGCTTTTGAAGAGTAGGCCATCAGAGCATGAGAGCTCTTCTCTGAAAGTCCCAATATTTCCTGACCTGTGGTGGAACGTGTCTGATTTCTTCAGGCCATCCGGTCTGAACACACTTCATCACCAACTGCATCTCTCCATCGGCTGCTGTGGCTGTCCTGAAAGCTTTCAACTTTTCGGTTGAGATTGGCAGGTAAGTTCACAAAACATGAATTTGTAATTCGTCTTCTAACAGTTGTTTGTTGTGTTTTTTGAGATAGCACGACTCAGTTAGTCTGCTATGTACAACTCTTTGCCAGGTTTGTATTTCACTTGTAGATTATAAGGTTGCAGTCTCATGAGCATTATTTGTAGTCGAGGAGCAGCTTTCTGTAAGGATTTTTTGAACACTGTTTCTAGAGGCTTATGGTCTGGTTCAACATGCACAGATTTTCCATAGATGTACTGGTTGAATTTCTCACAGCCAAATACAATAGCTAAAAGCTCTTTCTCAATTGGAGCGTATCTTTTCTGACACTCAGTAAGCGACCTCTATCCAAACGCTATTGGCTGCCCTTCTTGAAGTATCACTGCTCCTAGTCCCTCTGCACTTGCATCGACTGACAGCGTAATGTCTTTGCTGACATCGAAGTATCTCAACACTGGGGTGTTAGTCACCAGTGCCTTGAGCTTTCTGAAGCTTCTTGCTCAAAGTCCCAGTGCCATTCTATGTCACTTTCTAGCAGTTTTCTTACAGGTGCCTCACCTCTGCCAGATTCGGTATGAATTTTGCCAGATGTTGCAGCATTCCCAGGAATCTCACCAGAGCTGCTTTATTTTCTGGTTCCGGCATGTCTTGTATCGCTCTGACCTTTTCTGGGATGGGTTTCAATCTATCTGCTGACAGTACATGTCCAACATAGCTCACTCCAGTCATCCTGATCTTGCATTTATCTCGATTCAGCTTCAGGTTGATGCTTCTGATTCTGTGTAGCAGCTGTCTCAATCTTTTGTCATGCTGCTCCATATTTTCTCCCCAAATGAGTATGTCATCAACTATGTTCACGACTCCCTCCAGGTCTTCTAGGCGTTGCGCGATGCACTTTTGAAACACCTCTGGAGCGGATGAGGTACCAAAGGGTAATCTCAGGAAGCGGTATCTACCAAACGGAGTTTTAAAGGTGCACAGCTTGGAGCTTTCGTTGTCGAGTTGCAATTGTCAGAAGCCATGGTTGGCATCCAGTACAGAAAATACTTTGGCATTTGGCATTTCTGCAACTATCTCTTCAACTGTGCGTAGTGGATAATAGTCTCTGCGTATCGCTTTGTTTAGGTCTTGTGGGTCAATACAAATCCTCAGTTTGTTTGGTTTTACTACAGTCACCATGGTATTAACCCAATCAGTGGGCTCTGTTTGTCTCGTAATGACCCCAATGTTTTCCATTCTGTCTAGTTCTTCTTTAACTCTGTTTTTCAATGCTACAGGTACTTTGCGTGGTGGATAAATGACTGGTGGAACTTCTTTGTCAAGCTGAATGTGGTGTAATCCTGGAACACATCCTAAGCCTTTGAAAAAAAACCTCATATTCACTTAAGATGTTCTCTTCAGTTCCTATTTTGAACACTCTTTTTATCACGCCGAGCTCTGCGCATGCATCTCGTCCAATAATTGCTGGTGAATTGCCATCAACAACTTGGACTTCAAGCTCATGTTCCTTGTCTTTGTGGTTACACTTGAGCTTTGCTTTGCCTTATGGCTCCATTGTATGACCAGAATAGGTAACTAACTTGCAATTGGATTTCAGCAGTGCTTTCTTGTCTGACACTTTCTTAAAGTCTTTGTACGGCCTCACATTGCACTCTGCTCAAGTATCTAGTTTAAATGTCAATTCGTGGTTGTTTATTTTCAATACATGTGTCCATTTCTGATTATCCTTTGCATTTGTAGAGACTACATTCAGACGCTTGGTTGCATTTTCTTTCATTTCAACACATCCTAGAAACATTTCAGCATTTTCTTCCTGTTCTAATTCATGCACTTTTCTCTCTGTTTTCTTAAAGTTGCCTTTTTGTTTCATTGTTTTGCACATTCGACTAAAGTGATTCTCTCTTGCACATTCGTTGCAAACTTTTCCGTATGCAGGACATTTCTTTGGCTCGTGTGAGTAGCCTCAACGCGTGCATTCCTCACTGTCTTTCCCTAGCCCTTCTAGGTTGCATGCTATCTGGCTTAGCTCTGGGCTTTGTTTTTGCTATTTTATTCACGGCAATGTCAGATTCCTTTTGCAGAGCTTTCATGTGACTTTGTGTAATTTCATTCGCTCGACAAATGTCTAATGCTCTTTTCAGACCCATCTCGTCCTCACGTAAGAGCCTTTCCCTCACTGTGTTGTTGTTAACGCCACACACAATTCGACCTTTTCGACCGCATGACTCTTGGTTTACTCGTCTTCCACACAGTTCCTTCTTCTATATGATTGTACTTGACCTAGGCTCCAACTATGAGATAATGCCACCGTGTGGTAGGGAGGTAAACTACCTACAATACATCACAAATGTCACGCAATCTACCCACAATGTCTTTGCAATTGACTGGTAGATCGCGATGGACGTATTGAGCACCCCTGCTTTAAAGCTATGCAAACACGTGATTATGCCAAACTAGAAAAGATGGAAATAACATCTAGCAACAAGAAAAGTCTTTCATCTCCATCTAAGCCTTCTGGACCAACAAAGAAGATTAGAGGTGACTCCACACACGAAAGAGATAATACTAATGAAATTACAATACAAATTCCACATCCGCTGCCATTCTTGCCGCTATTGCTAACCTAAACGACACGATGGAAAGTTTCAACGTGCAGTTTGCACAAAACACACTTGTGATCACTAACATTGCCAAAACGGTTGAGGTTAACTCCCCTGAAATTCAAAAATGCAAGAGAAAAGTGAAATAAATGGGGAAGGAAATTATGCTGTTGAAAAAGAGAAACAAAGCGTTGGAAAATCAAACCAGTGAAATGGACCGTTACAAGCGACGGTAGAACCTGCGTCTTAATGGCATGGGAGAAGAAGACATCACTAAAGATTTTATTGGAAAAATATTACCACATTGGATCTAAAATATGGACTTCATCTTCGACACAGTACACCACCTCAGACGAAGGATGGACAACCAAGACAGATAGTTATCCAATTCGCCATGAGACATCACAGAGATGAACTGTGGTTGAAAACCGTAAACTACCACCTATGCAAGGAGATGGATTTCAGATTCAGTGAAGATTGAGATGGAGATGAGCCGCTGTATAGTTGTAAACAATGAGTCCTTCTGCGAAGTAGTAATGTCACTCATAGTAAATATTGCAAGTAATACAGAGTTACCAACAGCATGTAAGAAGTGGGAGTTTCTTAGATATCAAATATGCAAATTCTCGTTACATTTTAGTAAATCTCTCAAAAAGTAAATCACTGGAAAGGGAGCAAATCTATCATCTATGTAACCTAACTAATCTCACAGAAGATGACAAAAATAAATCATCAATGCAGCAATCCCAGCTGGATGAAATGTACACGAATAAAGTACAAGAAGCCTTTATTAGTCGAGAGCCAAAATGAAAGAAGAAAAAAAAAGAAACACATATTTGTAGGCTGGAGAAGAAAAGGCAAGAAAATAATAGCATCAAAACTTCAAAAATAAACGGCGTAATAAAAAAGGATATGTCCAAAGAAGTATTTACTTTCTACAAAAAGTTATACATCTCCAAAATACCAGCCAATGATCACTATTTTCACTTTTCTCGAAGGGATTGGTGAATGTTTTCCAAAAATAGACAATATTTTTAAAAGCTCCTGTGAGTCCCAATTTTGATAAAAGCTGCTATCTCTTATTTTTCTCCCAGCAAAGCGCCCAACACAGACAGATTTACTGGGATTTTCTGTAAGCAGTTTTTATTTTGTATTATTGTTTATATTAGCAGTGGAAATGTTAGCCATCTTCCTAAAAAGCAGCAACTCCTTGAAGAAAGTCAATGTTTTGGGCACAGAGGAAATAGTCAGCCAACTGGCAGATGACACAACTCTATTCCTAAAAGATGAGGAACAAATTCATATTGCAACTGAAGAGATTCAATAATGTATCAGGGATTGGTTTAAACCTTAACAGATATGAATCGGAATCCACAAATGTGATAAAGAAAATATTTTCAATTTACGGTTTGGAACCTTTGGCTCAGGAACCAGATGTGGCTCTTTTGATGACCACGTATGGCTCTCAGAAGTTTCTAAACACCATAACATTTATTTATTTCAATTCTTTTTTTCCTAAAATGTGTGTAACATATCTTGCCTTACAACAGGGGTGTTCCAAGTGCACTCCGAGTGATTTTTGGTCCACACTCTAAAAATACAATATAACAAAAAACATTTAGGGAAACAGCAAAAAATGGGGAAAAAAAGTCACAATATTAGGAGAAAAAAGTTGTAGGCTGCTCGGTGGAAGTGTGGGTAGCACATTGGCCTCACAGTCAGGAGGTTTAGGGTTCGAATCTCCCTCGGGCATCTCTGTGTGAAGTTTGCATGTTCTCCCCGTGCGTGCGTGGGTTTTCTTCGGGTATTCCGGTTTCCTCCCACATTCCAAAAACATGCTTGTTAGCTTGGATCGCGACTCTAAATTGTCCATAGGTATGAGTGTGAATGTTTGTATGTTTGTGTGACCCAGGTAAAAAATCTTTTGTTATTCTCCGCTCTACCTTGATTAGTTTCACCTTCACTATCCCCCGTCAGTTAACCAATCAGCGCGTTAGTTTCTGGTGACGTCATGCAATCATGTGACCCGTGGCGCCAATCGCATGGGTTCAGTTTTGTGAGACGCCATGAGGATGCTTTCATTCCGTTCGGTTGTTAATTATTCACAACTTCATAAGAGCCGTCGGCTGCCGCGTACAAAACCAGATCGAAAGGGTGTTATATGCGACGCTATCCGCGGAACTTGGTGATTGGAAAGTTGTTGTGCTGACGTAGCCCAGCCGCTTCCGTGCATTTAGATGAGAGCAGGTAGCTGGTTTACTACAGAGTTTGTAGCTTGTTCCCTCAAATATGAATATATAATGGACACCAAATATCAAATGTACCAATGTTAGTTATGTGGGGCTACAATAATGTTAAATCTATTTATTGTCATTTTGTGTGATAATTTCGCTGTATATTTTTGCTATGAATTGAACGGTACGCACAACAATTTTACAATTTATTAGCACTTGACTGTTTGATATGTACATATGATTCAGTGGGGCCTTTGCTTATTCATACAGGCCAGGTTTCCCAGTTACTTAACCTGATGGCGAGCTAAGGAGCGGGCTTTGAGCCTAAAGATCTTGTTTTGAGCAGTGGGAAAGCCACTACCTCTCTGCCGGGCCGGTAGGGGGCCCCTGTAGCCCAGGGAATCTCTCACCCCACACATGTCACTCACTCATATCCATCTTTTACTGCAATATGAACTGCTGAAACTCTTTCACCTACAAGTCTGTTGGATTCCTTCATCACCCGGATGTGGGTAATTCATTGAACTGTGGGTGGGTTTGAGGGTATGGACTTTTGGATTTTTTATGGTTCATCTAATACCTATGGATTATTGCATTGCTGTGTATGAGCTTTGCAGAAGATTGTGTCAATCTCTTGTTATTGAATGAATCTTAAAAAATGGTTTATTTGTTCTTCATGTCTTTTGAATGGCCATTCATATAAGGTGTTTCCAGTATGTTGTCTTTTTAAATTATTGTCAATACATGGTGTCACCCCAACTGCAAATTTCAGTCTCTGTGTCTCTCTCCGTAGCCGATTCCTAGACTTCTGATGACTAGCCTGTTGCATTACAATATTACTACCAGCCATTGTATCATAGTTTAATAATACATTGGCTACATCTGCCCTGTGATTGGCTGGCGAGCAGTCCAGGGTGTACCCCGCCTCTCGCCCAAAGCCAGCTGGGATAAGCTCCAGCATACCCGCGCCCCTAACGAGGATAAGCGGCATAGAAAATAAATGACTGAAGTTGTAATCTAACCAAAAACATGGTCATTTTTGGAAAATTATGTTGTGGAAAAGGTTATAATATTAGGAGCATAAAGTCAAAATATTTCAGAAATAAAGTCATAATTACAAGAAAAGTTGAAAAATAAAGTTAATAAAACCGCAGGAGTTTAAAATTTGTTGTAATTTTATGAGCAGAAAGTCAAGACTTTTTTTCAAGAAATTTCACAAGAATAAACTTGTAATATGAGTAAACAACTTGTAAAATGTCGTTTTAGTAACAGTTGATTTTTATATTTTAAATGTTGCAATACTAAGAAACAAACAAAACAATATACAATTGTAAATTTTGGAATATTAGATTGGCTAAAAATGAATATAGGAATAAATCACACTTAAATGTTTCTGCTCATAAAAATTAGTTAACTATTAGTCAAAGATAACATAATTGAGCACAAAATGCAGTTTTTAAAGTAAGCTTTACGTTATTAAGGGAGGAAAACAACTCTAAATCTAGATGGCCCTGTGTGAAAAAGTGATTGCCCCCCTTGTTAAAAAATAACTGTGGTTTATCACACCTGAGTTCAATTTCTGTATCCACTCGGTTTCAATCAATAAATCACTTAAACAGGAGCTACCTGACACAGAGAAGTAGACCAAAAGCACCTCAAAAGCTAGACATCATGCCAAGATCCAAAGAAATTCGGGAACAAATGGGAACAAAAGTAATTGAGATCTATCAGTCTGGTAAAGGTTATAAAGCCATTTCTAAAGCTTTGGGACTCCAGCGAACCACAGTGAGAGCCATTATCCACAAATGGCAAAAACATGGAACAGTGGTGAACCTTCCCAGGAGTGGCCTGCCACCCAAAATTACCCCAAGAGCGCAGAGACTCATCGGAGAGGTCACAAAAGATCCCAGGGTAACATCTAAAGAACTGCAGGCCTCACTTACCTCAATTAAGGTCAGTGTTCACGACTCCACCATAAGAAAGAGACTGGGCAAAAACGGCCTGCATGGCAGAGTTCCAAGACGCAAACCACTATTAAGCAAAAAGAACATTAAGGCTCGTCTTAATTTTGCTAAAAAACATCTCGATGACTGCCAAGACTTTTGGGAAAATATCTTGTGGACTGATGAGACAAAAGTTGAACTTTTTGGAAGGTGCGTGTCCCGTTACATCTGGCGTAAAAGTAACACAGCTTTTCATAAAAAGAACATCATACCAACAGTAAAATATGGTGGTGGTAGTGTGATGGTCTGGGGTTGTTTTGCTGCTTCAGGACCTGGAAGGCTTGCTGTGATAGATGGAAGCATGAATTCTACTGTCTACCAAAAAATCCTGAAGGAGAATGTCCGGCCATCTGTTCGTCAACTCAAGCTAAAGCGATCTTGGGTGCTGCAGCAGGACAATGACCCAAAACACACCAGCAAATCCACCTCTGAATGGCTGAAGAAAAACAAAATGAAGACTTTGGAGTGGCCTAGTCAAAGTCCTGACCTGAATCCCATTGAGATGATGTGGGATGACCTTAAGAAGGCGGTTCATGCTAGAAAACCCTCAAATAAAGCTGAATTACAACAATCTGCAAAGATGAGTGGGCCAACATTCCTCCAGAGCGCTGTAAAAGACTTGTTGCAAGTTATCGTCAACGTTTGATTGCAGTTATTGCTGCTAAGGGTGGCACAACCAGTTATTAGTTGCAGGGGCAATTACTTTTTCACACAGGGTTGTGTGGGTTGGATTTTTTTCTCCCTAAATAATAAAAACATTCATTTAAAAACTGCATTTTGTGTTTACTTATCTTTGACTAATATTAAAATGTGTTTGATGATCAGAAACATTTTGTGTGACAAACATGCAAAAGAATAAAAAGTGAGGAAGAAGGCAAATAGTTTTTCACACCACTGTAATGTTTTGTGTAATTTATTTTAACTGACATTTTAAAGTAAAACATGACAGGAATCACAATGTTAAAAATAACATTCAAAATATAAAACCTTCTCAGCAATTCCAGCCATCAATTCAGAGACTTATTATCTTCTAAAATTGTTGGCACACTTTTAGTTGTATTGACTTTTAAAAAAATATGATATGGCTCTCACCAAAATACATTTGAAAAAATGTGTCCTTCATGGCTCTCTTAGCCCAAAAGGTTTCCGACCCCTGCTTTAAATGGTACACTGAAATTGAATTGGTAGAAATCATGGATAAAAAATTTTTGATTCATTTTGGTACTATACCCCAAAGAAATTATTTGATAAATTGGGAGGGCTGGAATTTCTGCTGAGATGTGATTTTCATATTGAGAAGCTCCCTGTCACTTAGTCCAACTTTCCTAAACAGTATTCTACTGGAAGATGTGGTTCACACACCTCACCGGATTTTAATCTGGAATAACAGATTTATTTTACAAAAAAATAATTCAGAAGAACATATGGTCTGTTACACATCTCAAGAATAATCCGGGTGACCTTCTTAACTATGAACAACTTTGTCAGAAGTTTCAGTTCCAACCCCCAATATCCAAATTTAAACAGCTGCTCAAAGCCTTACCAGAACCTTCTTTTATTTTTGGTTGAAAACAGCAATGTGCATCTTCACCTTCAGTACCATGGCTTCTTGTACACAGTCTGTCATTAGCAGACAAAAAATGCACCAATCGGATCATGCTTAACAGCACACCACCATCTAGGGAAAAAAAACAATAACAATATCCTTTCAAAATTTGATAAAGGAACAATGCTAAAATACGTACAATCTATTTTTCTCTCCCCTTACCTCCCAAAGTACAATAAATTCATTGTAAGACCATAGATAACATTTACCCACCTAAAGAGTTTTGGATGCTTTGATTGAACATGGAGGACAAGGGGTGTACATTCTATATCCATAAATCCAAATAATTTGAAAACCCAACCAAACACAATTGTCTTTAAAAATGACCCTAAATTGTATCTACAATGCAGGGATCATGCTGGTCAGTTTAGGAACCCCTTGACCACCATCCCTCTTCCTTCCATATAGTTGTCCATTGGTGGTGTCTGCAGGAAGGTGGAGCCATTTTTTAATGCAGATCCTAATACTTCTGTTACATTTGATCAAGGTAGCTTTGGAAGCTATGGCATGGATAGATCCATATATTAGTTTCAGGATTCCGTATGTTGTTAGGAGCACAAGCTTTTGGGTGGTTTTAAGCTGTGCTGAAATATTTCTGATTATGGAGTCCAATAGCGATCATGTTTCCGGGGGGCTGATGCCCCCGAGAGGAGATATTTTCACCCCCAAGTATTTTGCTTCGTCTGTTTCCTTCAACATTTTCAACTTCTTTCCCCTGATCGTCCATGGGCGAAGTCCGCATACCGCTCTCTCTCCCTGGCCCGTTCTCAGCAGGAATCCGTTGCATTTGTCGACGTTGATCATTTCTAGGAATGTCTCCATGATTAAGTTGTGGACCATACCCGACCAAGAGTCACTTAATAGGACCAGGTCATCTGCAGAGGCCAGGGAGGCGAGACGTCCTTCGTCGATGGACACTCCTCTGCCTTTCTTCTCCAGGGTCTCGAGCAACGGATCGATCGATATGTTGAAGAGAAACGGTGGATAAGAGGTCGCTATGTTTGACCCCGCTCTTAATTCTGATCTTTCTTGTTGCTCCAGTTCCTGTTCTAACGGTCGTGTACTCCCCTTTGTACATCTTTCTTATCTGATTCAACCCCTGTTTATTAAACCGTTTCCTCCGTAGGCCATTGATAATTAGTTTCGATAAATCGAGTCGAACGCTCTTGCTAGGTCGACGAACACCACAGCCAACTAGTCCTTGCCCTTAATTTTTTGTCGGATGATTCCGTTTAGGAGTAGGAGGTTTTCTATACAGCCCGGCGCTTGATTAAGCCGTTTTGTCGGGGGTTTAACTGGCACATTTTCTGGAGTCTCGCATTTAGAAACCCACTGTTATGGGTCTCCATTTATCGATGTGGTTCCATGTGGTCTTAACAGCACTCTTTGGGATCAAGGTGGTTTTACTACCTTTAAGGATCCCCGGTATTTTTCCCAGATAAAACATTGTATTGAATATGGTTGCCAGCTTGTTGCCATTTTTGTCCCATAGTTTGACTCTTTCCAGTCGGACTCTATCTCTTCTTGGTGCACTCTTTTCATTCATCCAAAAATCCTTAAATGCTCAAATTATATTCCCAATTTGTAACTGTTTTTTATGAAAAGGCTTAAACCCGTTTTATTTTGTTTTTTTATTTTCCTTTTTTTATGGTTGCTCCTATGTTTTATATCTTCATGTATTTGATTGCACTGTATTGTATAGTAGCCACGTTGTTTGTTAATAAAGTTCTTGTTCCGAAAAAAAAACTACTGGACTAGGGGCATAATATCGCGATGTTTTGAAAACGAGAATGCCTTGTAACGTTCAAGAGCTCGGACATATTTAGAGTCCTCCTGACGCACAGAAAAATAGTAGTTGCCATTTTTTTACATGAAATCTTTTGTTTTCTTATGACACCATGTTTTCAAATAATAATGTATTTATTGTTATATGAATATAACATATTGAAATAGATTTTTTTATGTCAAGGTTGCCCAAACTTGCAACCCAGGGCCATGTTATACATTAAATACCATTTATATATACTATATAAATAATATTCATATATGTATATTATAATTTTGTAAAAAAGTCCAAACTTTTTTTTTTTTTTATTTTGAAAAAGACTTTTTCCGTCATAAGTTATTCTCTCAAATGTTAATATGTAATAAAAAAAAATGATATATGTACGCATCATAATGTTAACCATCGTAACGTTTCACAGCTACTGTGGTGCAACAAAGTGCAAAATCTTAATGCATGATGAAAAAAACATTAAAATAGCTATTTTAATACTTGCTTGTATTATGTGTTTATAAATTTTTACCAACATAGGGGGAATGAAACAAGGTTTTCTGCAGAAAAACGGTCCTATTTTTGATTAAAATGTTTAAAAAAACATTTGCATTTTTATCAAAAAAATCACTCTTTTGACCAAAAATAAGCAAATTTTCAATCCAATGAATGCTGAATCACGAAAATGTGTGTATTTACTATCCAGACACAGACCTTTATTTTACATGCTGAAAAACATGCAGATGCACAAGACAACAATGGTGTGGTCTTACTCCCAAGAAAAGCCTACAGCTGGGGAAATAAAGCTGTAATTCATACCAGCCCTTGTTGAATTGTCGTCAAATGATCCATAATAGCTACCCCACATGTCTCAAGATGCAATATCAAATATTGGGGAGTTTCCATCTCTTTGTGGACAGTTGTAGCCTGAGGTCATATTTTCAGTTGTCACATTGAAGGACTACTTCATCGTTGGAATGTGTAAAAGCAGATGGGACATCCTCCTCTACCTGAGTTCCAACTGACTGACTAGCAAGAAACTGCAGAATCAAGACAGGGGCAGGATATGCTTCCTGGCAAGCGTCCGAGCGATGATCAACTGCTTGGACCAAGACTTCTCTGTGAAGATACTGCACAAAAAAATAAAACATAGTTTGCTTCTTTACTGGAATACCTGGCCGTGGTCAAGCAGTGTATTGCATTTTCTCTGGGCGTTGGAGCTTTATGGTGCGAGAAATGGTGTGAGCCTGGTGATGCGCCAACAAATGCCTGCCGGGTGAGAGGTGGGAGTAACTTCAGTCGGTCACTCACGCCTCCCGGGGCACTAACATCTTTGCACTTCTGGATTTGCTTTGGATTTCTCTGCATCTCACTAATACAGGCCACAGGTTTGACAGGCAGCTTGCTATGAAGACCTGGTAATGTTTTGTCTGTGGTGAGTTGACATGGTTTGGTTCTTGCTCTCTTAGGTTTGGAGGACATCTTTGGCTGAGTGAAGCCATCTACTAACAGAACCTTGCAAGGACAGGTGCTCTGGTATGGACCTGAGGTCATCCTCTGCTGCACCGACCGTAACCAGCGCCTTAACTGAAGGTAGACAAGCACGGGCATGGATATACTGTGCAGAGAAATGACTGAACATAGCTTTTCAGCTAAGTAGCGCACACACTCCCTGAGACCAGGCTGAATGGCAATTCTCAACGGGTCACGTACTGCAGCGTCCCGGCAAGCCAGTGTTGAAATATTTGAGAGAAAGAGCTTGAGAATGAGAATCTGACTTTTCTGCAGCAACATGGACGGGGCATCTTCTTGTGTCTGGGTGGGCCGTTTGGTGGCACCACTGGCGGTACGGATGGACCCCCAGCGGTCGATCGGCCTGCACCCCCTTCTCCAGCAGCCAATCTGCCAACTCCAGGTGGCCAAAGAAGGCTGCAATGCAGAGCGCCACCCGCAGCTGAAATCTGGAACAACAAGAAAAACAAAGTAAGGGGACAGCTAGTGAAAAGTCTGTCACTTTTATGGGGGATCAGGGTTTGGACCTTGATGCAGAGACTGAGACTAAGTCT
Source organism: Oostethus manadensis (assembly GCA_024372805.1). NCBI lineage: Eukaryota > Metazoa > Chordata > Actinopteri > Syngnathiformes > Syngnathidae > Oostethus > Oostethus manadensis. The sequence continues at coordinate 760,310 of QODF01000019.1, forward strand.
TAGTGACAGAAATCAATACAAAAAATAGACAAAACGGGAATCAGGGGGGTGAGGAGCAGGATTACCAGAAATAATACAGATGACAGAAGTGAGCATGAACACCATCCATCCTTAACCCTTGATTATGCTTCTGCCTAGTCACAACCCATCCCGTCCAACATCATCTTAATTCTTCTATAGTTTTTTTGTCAGGGTTGAGCGCCTAAAATGCAATTCTCTCCAGGGGCACAGTTTTTCATAGAGTCAACTCAGTGACAAACCATGGCTATCATAGACTAGTTACTTTGTTAGCCTCGTTTGTCACAACCAAACAATGGCTATGAAAGAGAGAAGAGACGTGTTATTGGATGTGGACAGTCAGTTGGTTTTATTGCAAATGCTAGAAGATGGCCAAGATGGCCTGTACTCCCTCAGAACCAGTTGACTCTTTGGAAACCCTAGCTTTTCAGCAGAGGACACTTGACCTTGACAAAGCTTGACGTCCGGGGGACACCGTCTTGACTACGCAGAAGCAAAATCCAGGCATTTTAGGCAGTAGCTTTAGAGCTGTCCTACCCAGTCTCTGGGCATGAATTGATGAAGCCTGCTTGGTTTCGATCGATTTGACACCACACGACTTTAAAAACAGGTAAGACCAGAGGAGCGCCGCCCAGCACCGGACGGAAAGGGCACTCAAACAGAAACCTACAAACAGAATACAGGAAATACTTAAATAAACCAAAACTGTCACACAGATTGTGACACTGCTGACCTCATAGGCTTTTCCTGTGATATTTGACTCTGGACTGTGACTCTGTCACCGAGGAGGCAACCCTGGAGGTACTCCACCCACCCATCCCATGTATCCAAACAAAGGATTGCACCTAAAGACAAAAAAATCCATAGTATCTGGTCATGATCATGTTTAGGGCGTGGTTTGTTCCTTAGCAGACAAGATCCATGAAGTCATTTCACAAGAAGAACCAACAAGGAAGTCATTTGGAACTTCTTTGAATAATGCAGAATTACCAGACAGATGTCTATGAAGCTTGACATACAGCAGAAAAGAGTCTTATATTAAAAGCGTTACCCACACTGATGGCGTAGTCTTGCAGAGTGTTGCAGTCGTAAAGCTGAAGTCCAGCAGGTGTAGTAAGTCTAAAGACACAGATCGGTACTCCCGTCTGTGCAGATGCGTGTGTTTTCAGTTTTGACAGAGATTCTTAGAAGACACGCACTTCCCCTCACTGGAAATGTTTCTCCCGTCACTGCGTTAAACACGTACATCCCCGGCCCCTGTTCACTCCAAACAACAAAAAAAACACACACACACAAGACAAACAGGAGTTTTAGGTACAGGTTTCAGAAATTTTGCGCTGTAAGGAAATCAGTCGATAAAATCAGTGTTTTCATATTTTAAATGGCAAGAATCTGACTTATTCTGTCTGAAACCTCAATTTACGAAAACTTCATTATAAACTTTATAAAAATTCATAATACAAATTGGGCTTCAAAGACATTTCCATCCCATTTAACAAAAACATATTCAAAATCCGAAAATGAAAATGGAAAGTGCCGCCCAGAATTTTGAACGTTCTGCACCGCCATACAAACTGCCTTCCCCTAGGGTGGTAATGGATGCCAACCACCATAAAACCCAATTGGTTATCTCCCATCATCCTCTTTCTCCGAACAATGACGTCGCTTTGCTCAGCGTGCCAAAAAGCTCCCGTCCATTGTTAAAACGTACATACAAAAAAAACATAGTGTTAAGTTTAGTATGTTATGTAGTACTTTTCATTGCTTTTATTATTTTCTCATTGTTTTTTTAACATTTGTGCACATTTAAATGATTATGTTGTCATTAATGAACATATTTCTTTTGGGTGGGTACAATATTTACACTTTATACGACTGTTTTCGAGCGGGCTGGATCGACTTAAGTCATTTAAAGGGTAAATCTTGTCTCATAATACAAATATTTTAAAACACGACAGCCCCTCCGAAACAAATTAATTTCGTATCTTGAGGTTCCATTGCACTGTACTTGTACTTTCAACCTTCTGACATCTGGTGGAAGAGCATTGAATTGTACTGCCTTTCTCTATGCTTCACTGGGATAAACAGATGAACAAATACGAAAATAGTTAATTTATTTATTTTAATAATCATTTTCTATTTTGAAAAAATAAAAAAAGAGTAATCCATCCATTTTCCTCCACTTATCCATTTCCTCCTCCACAGGCAGCAAGTCTCAGTAGTTAAACTACCTCTTCCGGTTCGATCGAGAGGGCCCCGAGGCGTTCCCAGGCCGGCTGCGAGACATAAGGCCTCCAGCGTGTCCTAGGTCTGCCCCGGGGCCTTCTCCCGGCTGGGCACACCAGGAACATTTCACCAATGAGGCGTCCGGGAGGCATCCGAACTACCTGTAAAGGAGCAGTACTGTACTTGGAGCTCCTCCCGGATGGTTCTTTGTTGAAGAACATTTTTATTGTAGCTACCTGCAGGACTGCACGTGTATTATCTATACATTTACATTATGTATTACTTACATTTATTATTATTAATGTTTTTAATTATAAATACTGTGCAGTTGTTATTGTCATTCACTGCAGTCACCAAGAAATTCAGATTAAGTGGGTAAAAGATGTACCCACGCTGGTTTCTATTTACTGCACAACCCTCAGCACATTTCCCAAACTGTTGCCCGAACAGAGTGAATACCTTTACGAGGCATTTTATGGCGCTGCCACTAGAGATGCCGACGTCACACAAGGCGCAAGAGTCCTGGAGTGCTGCGCCGCCATAGCTCAGTTCCAGGCTGTCATTGCTTGCATGCAAACGGAAGGAGTCCTACAGAACATACAATTAAAAGGGAAGGTCTTATATTGTTATATTTATATATTGCCAAATTATTCATCAATACGTTTGTTGATTTAAAAAAATATTTGTTTACCTAATCATGATCAACACATTACAATCAAAAGCACAAAATCAAGAATTCAAGAGTCTTGAAAAATGACATTTCAAGTAAAAAGTATCGGTATCTGCGAGTTAGCACTGGTGGCCTCACAATTTTAAACAAAAAAAAAAAAAGTATATATGTTTTTTTCCACAGAAAAACTTAATTTATCATTCTCTGACACTACTAGTAAAAAGTACAGCAAATACATACCACTGCTTAAAACAAAAATAAATTTTTTTAATCAAACATTGAGATTTCGTGATAATGTTTACCAGTCAGTTTGCTGTGACTTGTACACTGCAACCATTCCATCTCACATTATCATTCATTGGTTTTATTTACCAGTACATGTGACGCCTTAAATGTGTTTAATAAGTGTGTGAGACATATTGAAGACATACTGGGTAGAGTTCTGGAAAGGTTTAGGGTTAGGCGGTTAGGGTTTAGGGCTAGGCTTATTGGGTTAGTGGTTTAGGGTTAGGGCTAGGGATTAGGCTTAGGGCTATTGGGTTAGGGTTAGGGTTTTAGGGCGTTGGGGTTTAGGGTTAGAGTTAGGGTTACTTCTATAGATAAGACAAGACAAACAATTTCAGGTCGATAGTTAAAATTGCAGTATAAGCGTAAATAGTGTGTGTGTTAAACATGTACTGTGATCTGGCCCCCCAGCCAATTTTGATTACTCAATGCCGCCTGTGAGTCAACAACGATAGTCATTTTTATTGCCAATGTCGATTTGAAATCGGAAGAGAAAATCAACATCAAGTAGGAGGCGGGCTGGAAAGGGGAGACAGAGCGAGCTGTGCGTCCAAGATAGACAATTGCTTCAGAAATGCAAGCCTAAAAAAAGGGATCTGTTGATCGATACCAAAACCTGCAGTATCAGCTGCCCCTGCATGTAAGACGAATATCCTCAAAATTGTATAATAATTAGATGGCCACTGACTTATTAAGCGGAATGTAACAATTGGTTTACGTGCCCGTGCAAAGACGTTTGGGTTGATGACGGCCATGTTTTTCCACCAGTCCTGCGCCAATTTTACACACCTGCGCTTGGTCGTCCCCTAAAGCCGTGTACAAAAATCTTTGGCGATTCAGCTAAACAGCCTAATGTTAAAGTGGGCACATCGATTACCTTCACCATCGGCTTAACGGCTCCGACAGTCTGACCTGCACGGATGTGAAAAGACTCCCAGGACTCCTCACAGCAGACAAAGATCCTCATGGCCAGAACACGCGTCCTCTGTCTGATGGTCCTCTCCTGCTCCATGACCCGTGTGAGTGAAGGGTGCGGGGTGGAGCCGGAGTAATGACGCACGTGTGTGTGTGCGCAAAACAACCAGCATTTCTTACCTGCATTGCAACCAAGGATGGGGAAAATGACTTTTTCTGTTGTTTTATATGTTTATTTTCACAAATTCCACATGTTTTTTTGTTGTGTTGTTCATCTTGTGTTGTTGCATATCGTTCATAAACTCAGGGGATACATTTAAGTGGAAAAAAGCTAAAGAATTTGAACGAAAGCCAATAGTTTACATACAGTGGTGTTCAAAATCATCAACGACATTGTGATCAAAGACAGTCTGGAGTTACCTGTAAGTACTGTGACAGCATAATTGATTCGCTGTGGCGATCTCTAAAGGAATAAGCCAAAAGGAAAAGACGACCGTGACAGTTAGAAAACGTCTACGTGAAGCTAATTTATTTACAAGAACCCCCCACAAAGTCCCTCTGGTAAAAAAAGGCATGTGCAGAAGAGGGTACAATTTGCCAAAGAATACATCAACTGGCCTAAAAAGAAATGGAAGAACATTTTGTGGACTGATGAGAATAAAATTGTTTTTTTGGGGTCCAAGGGCCTCAGACAGTTTGTGAAACGACTACCAAACTCTAAATTCAAGCCACAGAAAACAGTGAAGCATCATGATATGGGCATGTTTCTCCTACTATGGTGTTGGGCCTATTTATCCCATAGCAGGGATCATGGATGAGTTTGCGTATGTCAAATTACTTGAAGAGGTCATGTTGCCTTATGCTGAAGAGGACATGACCTTCCAATGGCTGTTTCAACAACACAATGACCCCAAACACACTAGTAAACCTGCAAAATCTTGGTTCCAAACCCCACATGTAATACGGATATCCTCAAAGTTTTATAACCCTGAGACAACAAGTTGTCAAGTCCCACCCATCCCAAAATTGCAAGTTTTGGAAAATGACCTTGTGGAAAAAGTTATGTTACGAAAATAAAGTAAAAATATTATGGTAATAAAGTCAAAATCATGAGAAGAAAATTTACACCCCCCTCCCAATGTATTACCCCTCCGTGAATCACCACCTTACCGCGGTGGAGGGGTTTGAGTGCCCGAGTGATCCTAGGAGCTATGTTGTCGGGGGCTTTATGCCCCTGGTAGGGTCTCCCAAGGCAAACAGGTTCTAGGTGACGGGCCAGACTAAGAGTGATTCAGAAGACCCTTATGAAGA